>LOEQ01004728.1:118213-129315 GCA_001685075.1 Bramus lutescens | reverse complement strand
ATGGATGGATGGATGGATGGATGGATGGATGGATGGATGGATGGATGGAAATGCAAGACAGGTGTACTATCAAATAGAAAATTACAATACTGAAATGGAGAATTTTAGAACTGTATCTTAAAGGAAAGCTTTTAATAGTACTAGACTTGCTACAGTCTTATATCAGTATTATACTGAGAAAATAAAATACTTGTTCAACATTTGTAAATAACATTTTCATTCTTAAATAAGTTATCCAGACTTTATTCACTAAGGAAAGTGAGCCACTGTGGGAACTAGTATGATTAATATCATTACACTCTTTTAATTGTTCTCTAAGATACCACACTCAATTTTCCAGTCTACTGGACAACCATAATAATGCCAATCATAGATGTACTGGAGACAAATAAAACATCTAAGTGAGATGTGGAAAATGATGGATAGGAACAAATCTTACCTTACTGACGATGACGCTTTCCATTTGTTCAGCTTTCAAACCTTAGCCATTGCTTTGCACCTTTCTGTTTCACTTTAAGCATAAGATAGCATTAATACAAGAAGTGGTGCTGCACTTTTAAGCTGGTCGGAGATACTTAAAGTGCATTTGTGAGATGGTGAGAGAGTTCAGATGAGAAGTGGGCTTTCTGAATTTTATATAATTCACAAAGGGAGGCAAAACGAGCAGCAATTGTTTGCTTCTCAAAGGTTTAAAAACATAATCAGCAAACATGCAGAGATGTGCCTGTCTCTCACAAGCTCACTCAGATACTTGAAAGTTGTTTGCTATCCAGGCAAAGCAGTTTGTTTTGAAAAGGAGTATTAAAATGAAGTGGATGTCCTTGATTCCTTTATTTACAGTGGTGAACCTATTTAGACTTTAAATGGCACAATTATTTCAATCCACTTCTCCGGAGCAGGGTTCCATTATTTATAATTGTTAAACACTTTAACTTGATGTGCTTTCAGGAAAACTTTAGTGGCATTTTTCCACTCTAGTTTTACAACCAGTCTCAAGAAAATGTGAGTTTGATGAGAAAAATACATTTTTCGACCATAAACACCAGGTGGTTTGGAAGCAAGTTTTTCAACATCCCTGCCTTCTGGAGGCACAGCCACATAGTAAGAAGATATTCATTGAGTATAATTAGATTTCAACTAGAAGTCATTAGAGTGTTCTGAAAGCCTCTGAACACGGGAGGGGGGGAGATCTTGCCAGCTGAAGGAGGAAATAGTCTGCTTTAATTTCTAGTAAGAATGAGGTGACCAGGCAAAGAGAATAAGGAAGGTTCCTTGGGTAGTAGATCACTGAGCATTGTCTAGCTGTTCTGTCTGGTTTACATGTAATTGATTAATAAATTCCTGAACACAATAAATTCATGACCAGGAACTGGATTTCCTCTATTTGACCTATTGGAGGAGGCTGCTTGTTGGTTCCAGGCCACTTAACCCCAAAATAATCACACAGAAACTGTGTTAATTAAATCACTGTTTGACCCATTAGCTCTAGCTTCTTATTGACTAACTCTTACATCTTAATTTGACACATATCTATTAATCTCTGTATTGCCATGTGGCTGTGGCTTATGGGGTAAATTTCTGTCCTACGTGCGGCTCTGGTAGGGGCTACATGGCTTCTCTCTGACTCTGCCTCCTTTCTCCCAGCATTCCATTTAGTTTTCCCAGCCTAGCTCTTTTCTTCACTACCAGGCAAAGACAGTTTATTTATTCATAGACAGAAGGACCTCCCACACCTTTGGCCCATGCATTCTCCACATAATCATAATTTCTTGCATTACATCCACTATCCAAAGGGACTTCTATATTTATACAATAAACAAATACTACAATGATCTAATCGCATTACCTTGAAGATGTCACTACCGTCCTTCTTGTGAAAAGAAAAATGAATAATTTTTGAACTGCATTTCAGTATAAGGTTTGAGTATCATATTTACATAACGTCATTTAGCTTCACAAAATCATTAGGAGACACATGGTATTTTATTCATTTTATAGATGATAAAACTGAAACAGAGAGAGATGCTAAGAGATTTTCTTTAGATTTCATAGACAATAAAGCAGCAGGGCTAGCATTTAACTTACGAATAGGCAATAAACTAATTTTTCTAATAGTGAAACATTTGTAGGGTTTTCAACTACTTTAATGTTGGTAGATAATAAAGAGAGTGTTTGTTCATGTTTAAAAAGAGTTTCT
The DNA here is from genome assembly GCA_001685075.1 of Bramus lutescens. NCBI lineage: Eukaryota > Metazoa > Chordata > Mammalia > Rodentia > Cricetidae > Bramus > Bramus lutescens. Next base: position 127,118 of record LOEQ01004728.1, on the reverse strand, counting down.
TGAATAAACTTCTAAAGAGAAAAGATAGTACATTTTATAAATGTACATTTATAAAGAGAAAACAAAAGGTACATTTTATACCTTTCAGAATAGAAAAATTCTGAGATCAAGCTTAAGCAAAATTGCTGAATTTTAAGATGATAAAGTATTGTTTAAACACATAATTTTTTCAAGTTTTTTTATGAGGAAGACAATGGTGGTTTCAGCAGAGCTCTAAAATTACTATTTTCGAGGAAAAAAAATATAAACCAAAAATTTTATATCCAGCCAAACTTTTCATCAATTGTAAAAGTCACCTAAAGCATGACTTTGTTTCAAGAAGAAATACAAAAGAATTCAATGGAAATAGGACATTACTATTCAGTCAAAAAGAAAATAAATGTTCTACTGCAATTAGTCTTCAATATGATACATTGTTGTTAAGTTTCTGAAATATCATAATAATGAAAACATAATAAACTGGATGCAAGGGACATAACTTCTGGGTGAAACTTAAAGCATTGCATATTTACAGTGATTAAATATGATCAGCAAGAATGAAAAATAAGTTAACCATAAGATTTCTAAAGTTTTTTTTTATTTTCTATCTGTGGAATGATGTACTTGCATTACAACAATGAAGTAAGTAGGCAAATGTTTACATTTTTTGATATTCTTATGTGTGAAAATATCATATAGTAATGACAGTATGTATACTGACCATCATATATCCTTTGGATAATCTGATTCTAGAACTGTCAATTATCATCAAACTAATTTATATCTTTGTGTAAATTACAAAACTTGATGGATATGCAAATTCCATCCATAATTCCATCCATATAGGAGAGTTTTAATTGAAAACACTCTACAGTATCAAAAGTGTTTATTTCTTTAGTAATTTACTTTAGTTTTCCTTTATTCTATACATTCCAGGAGTTTTTATTTTTAAATCATTTTTATATCAATCTGCTTCTCTCAAAAACTGTTTTGTTTTTAATTTTATATAAAATAGATTTTTTTCAATTAATATATCCTTATTACAGTTTCCCCTCCACTTACTCCTCCTAGTTCCTCCCCACCTGTCCTCCTCTCTGGACCCACCCCTCTTCTGTATCTCATTAGAAAACAGTCTTCTAAGGAATAATAATATAATATATTTAACATAATATAATATAAAATAAAACAGAGACTGATACATTTTAATTAGATAAAATAAGCAGACACAATAAAAAGAGTCCAAGAGAAGGTACAATAAAAAAGAGACACAGCAGGGCAGTGGTGGCACAAGCCTTTAATCCCAGAACATGGGAGGCAGAGGCAGGCAGATCTCTGTGAGTTCAAGGCCAACCTGGTCTAGGAGAGCTAGTTCCAGGACAGGCTCGAATGCTACAGATAAACCCTGTCTTGAAATACAAAAATAAAAACAAAACAAACAAAAGAAACAGAGACCTAATTGTTCTTGTTCTCACATTTAGGAATCCCATGAAAACACTAAATGTAATCCATAATACATACAGAAAGAACATCTACGGTAAAAATAGAGAAAAAATATATAAAATTAAATTTAAAATATAAAAAATAAGCTTTTTTTAAAAAAGGAAAAGCCTTAACACAATATTATGAGACAACATCCAAAGATGCCATTGGGTTCATTTTCTTTGATTGTCTGTAGATGGACATGCAGCCTAACCTAAAGAGGAGTTTATTTTACCTGGATGCCCCTCAATGGGAGAATTAACAAGGAAAATGTTATACATTTACACAATGGAGTACTACTCAGCTATGAAAAAACAATGACTTCATGATATTTGCAGGCAAATGGATGGAACTAGAAAAAAATATCATTCTGGCTGAAGTAGCCCAGACCCAGAAAGACAAACATGGTATGTCCTCACACATTGGTGGTTATTAAGAGTAACGTATAGGATAACTAAACTACACTCCACAACCCCAGAGAGTTTAGATAACAAGGAGGACCCATAGACGCATAGATTTCCCTGGCAAGGGCAGGTAGAAAAGATCTCCGGAGTAAAGTGGGGGTAAGAGTCAAAGGAGTCGGAGGGATGGGAGCTGGAAGAAGAGAATGGGAGCGGAGGTGAGTTGGAAGCGGGATGGAGGAGGAGAATAACAAAAGAGACGTTTGATGGGGGGACATTTCGGGGCTAGGGAGAAACCTGGTGTCAGGGAAACCCCTAGGAGCCCACAAGGATGACCCCTAATAAGACTCCTAGCAATAGTAGAGAAGGTGCCTGAACTGGCCATTGATTGCAAACAGATTGGTGACTTCCCTAACTGCTATCAGAGATCCTCTATTCAGTAACTGATGGAAGCAGAGGCAGAGATCCACAGACAAGCACTGTGCTGAGCTCTGAGGGTCTTGTGGAGGAAAGGAAGGAAGGATCGTACCCGTTGGGGATCATGATGGGTGAACCCACAGAGATAGTGACCTGAGCTCCCTCGAGCTCATGGACGCTGGACCAACAGTTAGGGAGCCTGCACAGGACCTACCTAGGCCCTCTGCGTGTATGTGACAGTCATACAGCTTAGACTTTCAGTTAGCCTTGCTTCTAACAGTGAGAACACGATCTCTCCCTGGTGCCTAGCTGACTTTTGGTAACCTGTTTCCCATGCTGGATTACTGGCCCCACTCAACATGTCAGGAGAGGAGCTCGGTATTGCCTCAACTTGATTTGCCATGCCTTGTGCAAGTCCTTTCTGAATGGAGATGGAGAAGAGTGGATGAGGAGGGGATAGATAGGAAAGGGTAGCAGATATGAGGATAGGAAGGAGAGGAAACTGGTTGGTATGCAAAATAAATGAAAAAATGTTATTTAAAGTAAAAAAGAAAAGTAAGAGTAGTTTGTTTTTACGTTATCATTGACTAATTTGTAAAGTAAGATATTCAACACAGAATTCATAATATCGGTATAATTTTCTTGAAAATTGTAATTCTTTATATAGTAAAAGCGTAAATTTATCTCAATAAAATTTTAAAAATTACGTCAAAAGTGAAAATTCAAACCTGAATTTTAAATTTTTATTAAACAAAGATTTTAATAAAAACAAAAATAGAGTATAAGAATCAGCCCTTACAAAAATCAGTCTGACAATTAACTTGAATAAAAACTATTTCTTTCAATGGACAAACCAAATACAATCAAATATTGGGATTTATTAAAAAGAAACAAGCAGAAACTTCCAACACAGAAGTAAACATAAGGCTAAATAGATGGCTCAGGGAGTAAGAGCACGTGCTGTTCTTGCAGAGGACCCGAGTTCCTTTCCCAGCACCCACACTAAATGGCTCACAACTTCCTGTAACTCTAGCTACATAAGATTATATGTGTCTGGCTTCTATGAGCACCTATATGCACATACACATGCAGATACATACATTTTTGAAAAAGTAATAAAAATAGTTATTTTAAAAAGTAAACAGCAATTAGCAAGTGGAAAATAGTAATCAAAATACATGAAGACTAAAAAATAGTAGCTTGTTTTGCATTCAATACATTAATGTATTTGAAGCATTGATAATGGATGCATTCATAGTATAAGAATAAGTATATCTAATTGCTCTAAGATAATTTATACATTTACAATAATCTCCACACAAAGGATGGCAGGATTAATTTCTGGAAGTATGCAAATTTATTTTAAAGGTGACATGAAAGAAATATGCTCAAATAAAAATAGTAGGGAAAGGGGTTGAAAAAAATTAATATGTAGAGTGAGTTCTATTGGATATTAAAATAATTTCTGAAATGCATTACTCTTTCATGAAGCTAATAAAAGAGGTTGGCAATTGTCATATTCAGAGGTCTATGAATAAAGTCAACGACATCTAGAAATTCAATATATGATAAGACAGTAAAGTACTCAAAGTAACTTGAGTAATATCCTCAAAATTCATATCCACCTAGAACTTCAGAGTGAGATTGAATCTTTGGGTTATGATTGGTTATGAAGTTTCAGATGGAGAGAAGAATTGTAGGTTTTGGCAGGCTTGTAAAATGCAATGACTTCTCTCCTTAAAGGAAGAGAAAATAGTGTGTTGGGGAGAGGACTTACTGGGTAGGATTTGCTCCACATACAGAAGGACCTCAGTTTGGATCCCAGTACATAAGTAAAAAGTCAAGAGTGACCACAGTCCAGCAACCTCACTACAGTGGGTATGAGGACAGGAGGATAACAGCGATTTCTGGCCACTATCCCTCTTCCAAGTCCAGTGACAGACCCTGCTAGAAAGAATTAAGACAGAGAATATAGAGAAGGACATCCAACTGCCTTCTCTGGTCTCAGTATTCACAAACTCAAAAACACCCACAGACATGTACATGTATACCACACATAACAAAAGAAAAAATAAGGAAAGGATAAATAGGATACAGAAAGGAGAAGGCCACAGGAAGGCAGAGGCAGTGACTGCTCAGACTATTGTGAAACATGGCACATATGGGGATTTTGAGAAAGGAGGTTGGAGGTTGGCAGGTCCTGCATTACAACCTCCAGAGCAAGTACAATCCCGTGACAATGACTTTGAACTTCTGGCTTCTTGGAAATCCAAGGCTGAGAAGATTGGCATTTATCTCAGAATCAAAAAAAAAAAACCCTTTGGAAAGTTTTCCATGATAATAAAATGAGTAAATTCGCCTTTCTATAAAAGGACATTACAACTACAGAGTAGAGATGAACCCATGTGTGAACTGCTGGAAAGACACTGGGAGTCTAAAGAAGAGAAGATAGTGCTTGCATTAGCATGGTGACTGGAGAGATAAAGAGAAATTACCAGACAGAGAAGCAAGGTAGAGACAAAAAAAAGGACATGGTAATGAATTAGAATTTTAGATGCAATATTAAATAAAAGAACTAAATGAAACATTATAGATTCTTTATAATGCAGTGAAACCTTAGGAAAATACAGGGTGGAAATATAAATTATAGATAACATTTCACTTTTCCACTTTCCATGATATTAAACATATATTTATATCATGCTTCTTTTCAAATAAAAGGAACATTTAACTATCACAAAATAACACAGTTGAGATCACTCCACAAGTGTAATTGAGATATAACTATATGTTTTGCTGAGATATGGGGCAAAATTCATATATTCAAGAAAGGCCTAGTAGGAATAAACTCTGATGCTTAAGTATGGATCAGATTACAGTGAAAGAGTTGCAACACACAGAGACCCACAGAGAAGCTAAAAATAATCATTTTAAAGAATCTCCTGGTAAATTTTTTATTATATACACTATATATCTGTATATATGTATGTATGTGCATGTGCATAGATAAGGCAGTTAAACCTCCTTTACCTACTGGAAGTTTTCCCTGCTTTTAGAATCAGGTGCAGCCATCTCCTGTCAAGTGGAGATTCTGTATTATTTCTATGTATAACTGCTGTGAAGACAAAAATGGCATGAGCCATGTAGGGTACTCTGAAGAGAGCACAAAATGGTCAGAAGCATAGAAGCTGCAGTGATGGTGAGGTTAGTAATTGTTATTTCTCTCAAAATTTAGGATGTTTAAATACGTGGAGCATAATTAAAATAAATTGGATTCTATCTTATTAATTGTGATATTGACTGTGGTTGAGCAGATCATGGGCCCTAGGAGAAAATTCATTGCTAAATTGGCATGACAAAAAACTACATTGTAAATATTCAAATTTATACCAATAGAGAAACACTACTCTCTCCCTTAATTGGAGAAATATCTCTTTGCCGTAAAAGACAGTGATTACAGAAGTCATGAATTATCAGGGTGCTTCAAACAAGAGGAAGCTGAATGCTCAACCCTAAGCAGAAGTTTCATATCACCTTATGTAAGACTCAGGGAACTTTGCAGAAGTCACTGAAATGATACAGTGGCCAACGGTAAGGAGAAGGGTTCCAAAATGTTACCTTTAGGGTAGAGCATATCCAGTGCAATCACAAATTCACAAAAGCTAAAGCTATCAGCACTGGGCCTGAACAACAGTGATTCTGTCAATCAGGGACCAAAGAGGGGCATGTGGGAATCTAACCTGCCCTGTTGAATTATTAATCACTGATGGATTCTGAGGGACAATCATCATCTTTAGTTATGCATCAAATGGAAAGCATACCAGGCTCCAGAGGACAGTAGCAAACCCATGGCCACACAGACAGTCTTGGCTAAAACCAATGAGTCGCCAAACAAAAAAGCACAACTGTGGGAAAGGGGATTGTAGGAAGGAGGGGTAATAAGGGTAAGAGGGAATAAAAGACAGTGGGGGGTGAGTGTGAACAGCATACTATATTCACACATGAAACTGTCAAAGAACAGCTTCAATCCATTATAAAATGTGACATTCAGAGAAGTTATTCATATTGCATGGAAGATAAAGTCATCTTGCTGGGTCTATGGTGAGAAATGTGCCTTCAGTCTTCATGTCCAGTTCCTGGTGCTCAGACTCTAAAGCCTTGGGATGTCCTGAGTAAGAGGAGTGAAAAACATCTTCTGGTACAAGAATGGTATTTTGTAAAGAGCACCTACAATTATCAGGCTCTGCTAAATTATCATTAAAAAAAAAAAGAAGAGACCACAGTTGCTACCAGAGAAAGGCAAAGGGTCATAAGAGGCAACCATTTTGGTTCAATAATAAGTATGGGCAGTGAGTCAAGCATAAAATTTTCCAAAGAAACACCTAGTAACACACATGTTATGAACTGAATTCTACCAAAAAACTAATACTAATCATTCTCACATTTTTTTCAAAAAAAAAGAGAGAAAAAATCAAAGACTGGGGCCTGTTTCCAAATTCTTTTCATAGGATCAGAATTATGCATGTACCCCAAAACTGGAAAAAGATGTTACAGGTGAACAAAATTGTATACCAGTGTTGTTAATAACCATAGTTATAAAAGTCCTCAGCAAATTACTAGCAAACCAAATTTAACAGAATAGTAAAAAGGAAATCACGAAAATCAAGTTTTACTCATGGGATGCAAGGATGGTTCAATATAAAACTTCAGATTCTTTCCAATATTAAATTCCATCTCTACATGAGTGCAACAAGAAGCCATTTTTCAATTTACAGTTCGTACCTGGGAGATACTATGTGACAGGCTTGGAGAGTCTAAGAAAGCAGAGAAGATTGGCATCTGGTAGACCCATTAGAATTCAAAACAGAATTCAAAATATACAAAGACATTTCCAAGTTCAGCGCTTTGTTACTCTGTCCTTTTATTCTTTATTCAGTCAAACTGTTTAGCTGAAAATCTCATGCAAGATGCCTTCAGAGAAAACATTCTGAATAGATTAATTTAATGAGACCATGTGTTCCCAGTGTCTTGCAGGATGAAAGATTATGGAAAAAAAAATAAATACTGTTTGAATTTAAAACATAAAAATAGAAACACTTTAAGAACTTATCCCATTTACTATGAACTAATTAATTTCCCAAAATATGTGCCAAATATTAAGCTGAATGTAGGTAAATCATTATTGCTGTTCTTCTTTTCAATAAGAACTTTAGGGAATGTCTTTCCAGAGTGTTGCTATTCCCTAAGCTTTGTAATTGGACATTTTAAAACCTCCTTGACTTATAATTTTCTGTTGCTTGAAAAAGTATCAGTAACTAATGAGTCCCCATTGTTCCAAAAAGCAAGTATGAAATACAGTCTGACTATGCTTGCATTAAGTTAGATTCTTCAAATAAAAAAGAATCTTTAATAAACACAGGGGATCCCCACAAGCTTTTAAACTCAACAGTAGATTCAAATGAGAGGGTGGGCTAGAAGTGCTTTTTAAAGGTCTTTAAATCATTATGCTGTGGAAAAAGCTGGAAATCCACACATGTTCAATAAACCCGTTCCTTATTATGAAAGCTATCAAATCCCCACATTATATTCTAGGCTTTTATTTTTTGTTTCCCTGACCCTTTTACTTTAACACTAATGGTGTAGGTTATATAGTACAAGAGTCTTGAGTCATTTCATAAAACATTGTCCTGTGATCATTAGCAATCCTTATTTCTTTCTTGTACCTTTAAACAGGTCCTATAAAAGCTTTCAGACTGTACAAGCAACTGCACTCTGTATGATGCAGACAAGGGGATGGTTTTGAGCTCCTGCTGTGGCAGAGGAGTCTCTTTCCTAAGAAAGGCAGGTAGAAGGTTAGACTAATTGAATCATTTAGTGGCTGCATCCTTTTAAGTGGTTTCATCGAGAAGGGGGTCAAAAACCAACATTAACACCACTGCCCTTTTCAAAGACAACACTCAAGTCAAGATTTTTCCCCAGTCTTTCAGAATTCAATGAGACTCCTTAAACAAATAACAAGCAACTGCAAACTGCAGCAGTCTAACAGACTTGACTAATAGAAAAATAAAAGACGTGTTGTTTCACACAAACTGTATCATCTTTCTCTCATGCCTACTCACATGCCAAGTCCTTAAGTCACTCACCTCTATTCCCTATGTATTAAGCCTGTTTCAATTCAACAACTGAATTGAATTCCCTTGATTCAATTCAATTCCCTCAACAAATCTTGGAATGTCTGTTTGTTAAAATACTTTCTGGAAGGAAAAATAAACGGTATAAAGTGTTCTAAAAATAAACTCTCCGCTAGTCTCCATATCATCCCACACCTCTACTGCACACACCATATGGAACCAAAGGCTTAAGGTCAACCCCAAACAAGCCATTCAAGGTCCCTAGATACCTTGTGAAACTTTTCAGGAACAGGCAGTGCTGCGGATTCTAGTACTGTTTTGGTTAAGGTCATTCTTTCCTAAATTTAGGACATTTACTTGTCTGTATTTTCTACTCTGTCCATTTTCAATCAAGATGTCTCAGAGTTCTTCCTCCCTTTTCTCCTCCTTAATATGCTTGATTGAAAAACTTAGTCTGCTTTTTGTGCACCAATTAACTTAAAAGCAACCATAACTGGG
>LOEQ01004728.1:95240-105900 GCA_001685075.1 Bramus lutescens | reverse complement strand
TTCTGGCCTGTAGGCATACACACAGAAAGAATATTATACACATTAAAAAAAAAAGAATCTCAAACTCTATAAAGTAGAGTTGTTATTTTACATTGAAGATTTTTATAGGCAAGGAAATAAACCTCTTATACATATGTAAATTGATTCATCCCTTTGTCCCTTTGTCTGACTACAGAAAAAAGTTATTGAGAAACTTGTTAAAGATGATAAAGATTGTTGGGCAGTTGTTGGAGGAGGTTGTTAATTTGTTTCTGGCATCCCAGACCCAAAATAATCACACAGAAACTATGTTATTTGCAATACTGATTGGCCAATAGTTTATACATATTTCTAGCTAGCTCTTATATCTTAAATTATCCCACTTCTATTATTTTATATTTTACCGTGAGGCTTGTGGCTTATCAGTACCAGTGCACAGCATCTCCTCTGGCAGCTACATGGCATCTCTCTGACTCTGCCTACTTTTTCCCAGCATTCAGCTTAGTTTTCTTGCCTAGCTCTATTCTGCCCTGCTATAGGACCAAAGCAGCTTTATTCATTAACAAAACACATTCACAGCATACAGAAAAAAATCCTATACCAGGTAGTGATGGTACCTGCCTTTAATCCCAGCACTTGGGTGTTGACCGAGGTTTTTGTCTTGCCCGGTTCCTGCAATTGTTAAGTCCCAAAGAAATCACAGAGAGGTCTACATTAGTTATAAACTGATTGGCCCATTAGCTCAGGCTTCTTATTTACGAATTCTTATAACTTACATTAGCCCATAATTATTGTCTCACTTAAACACATGGCTTGGTAACTTTTTTTGGCAAAGTAGTCACATCTTGTTTCTTTTGTGGTTGGGTCATGACAGAATCTTCTTCCCAGCATTCTCATTGACCCACCTCTACTTCCTGACTGATCGCCCTGCCTATACTTCCTGTCTGACTACTGGCCAATCAGCATTTTAGCAAACAAGTACAAGACATGAATGCTTACAAGGTAAAACCATTGTCCCACAGCACTCCCCTGCCCCCCCCTTTTTTTTAAAGAATAAGAACTTTGAATCTAATATTCTTTGTTTAGCTTTTCTCCTGACCATTGTCAATAACAACTTGTAACCAACATTCTAAATGAAGGAAAACATTCATAGTCCATTTTTTGGGAATGTGAGCATAGTTTTTCAGGCTAATTCCTTCTGAATTGGGGTGCTGATAATCTTATGGGGAACTAAGGAAAATTTAGAATTATGATCAAGTCATGACTGGAGTATCCTGTGAGGCTTGATTATCTCAGCCAGCAGTCTTGAGGCTGTTCTGCATGTAGAACTCAGACATCTGTGCCTCCACTCCTATCAGAGATTTCTCAGGGGATCTTCCTTGATCAAGCCTTATTTTTCTTAGCCCAGAATAAATCTATAGCCTCTCATTTTCTATAGAAACAAAAGCAAAGCTTCTCCAAAGTAACATATCTTTTGATTTCAATTTTGATGTCAAGACATTTACAAAATATTTATGTTTTATTAATCCAGCAGCATTTATGTTTAAATGTCTTTTAGCAGCTGTTGCTAAATGCAATAATTCAAAGAGAAAATAATAACATAGAGTATCCAGAGTCTCTGTGCACTTTTCATCTTTATGTGGCTTTATTTTAACCTCATTTCTTTTATTTTTATTTTTGGATTTTTGGGTGCAGAGAGACATTTGATTCTGGGGACTGCTAAGCTAAACCAGCAAATATATTTTAAAGGTATCTTGACTCCAAAATTTGAGTCTAAGGATATGTTTCTTTGGAAAAGAGGTTCTTCTTTTGTTTCCACAGAAGATGAGAACTTGTGGATTTCGTCCAGACCAATATGACTTGATGAACCAAGACCTTCTGAAAGGTTACCTTGAACACCCCTCAGAAATGCACCCCTCAAAAAATTATTTTGCCTAATAATCAGCAGGAAAAAGTCTGGACGGAACTGTGATGATATTCCCAAATATTGTTTGTAAATGTTTCTTTACATTTAAAGGGGGATATAGATATGAATAATTTGCATTCGTATGGATCTTGGTTTATTGATACAAATTTAAGGTCAATTTTGTTAGTTGTATATGTGTATCTGACCTTGATTAAGGTATTATGTTTGTGTAGCTCACTTAAAATGTAATGTATAAATAAGAAATGTAAGTTACTAAATACTCATCTATAAGTCAAGCTCATAGTCATGTTAGATTTTCTAGATGTATTGAGATAAATTTCAATATGTAGGTATCCTTCAAATCCTTCAGAGACCTTCAGAATATGGCATTTAAAACCCTTTAATAACTTAGGACTTTTCATGACAATGAGATATATCTGCTCCTAGCAGCACCAAGCAACTTCAAGAGGATGATGGGCATTGAAGAGTCTTCTTATGGAGTTTGTTAGCCATTTGGGCAAGAAACTGCTCTTGCCTGGTCTGCTTAATTGGACATGCAGGACCAAGATGGTAATGAATGCTGAACTTGCCTAAAGGTGAAAAAGAGCCTTCAGGGTTCCTGCTTCATGAAAGAGTCTGCCAGACACATTCAGGACACAGAACAAAGTGACTGACAAAATGCCAATATAGGCAAAACTGTCTTTGAAATTTTCTGCTTCATGGAAAAGTCTGCTGGATACTATGGGCTTATAGGCTGAAGAATGGGAGCCCCAACAATACAGAAGAACACTGGGTGACTGGCCAGGCAGCGAGCTGTCTCTGTCAGTTCTAGAGTTTTGGAAGTTGCTGACAATGCACCTCCTGTTTACTTAGGTAATATTATGTCCTTCTGTAGTCTTTAATGGAGTTGAAAATTTTATAGTTATAGTTTTCCTTAGTTATAATAAAAGATAAAGTAAATATGAATATTATAACTATTTCTTGCTTAATAACTGTTTTGGTATATGTAATTTTACTATGTTAAAGCCTTCCTTTTTGTTTAAACAAGAAAGGGGAAATGGTGTGGGAGGTCCTTCTGTTTATATGTTGCTTTTATTGGTTAATGAATAAAGAAACTGCCTTGGCTTGATAGGGTAGAACTTAGGTATGCAGGGAAAACTGGACTGAATGATGGGAGAAGGAAAGCAGAGAGAGAGAGAGAAAGATGCCATGGAGCTGCCAGAGTCAGATATGCCGAATCTTTGCCAGTAAACTACTGCCACATGGTGATATACAGATTGATAGAAATGTGTTATATTAATGTGAGAGTTAGCCAATAAGAATCTAAAGCTAATGGGCCAAGAAGTGTTTTTAATTAATATAGTTTCTGTGTGGTTATTTTGGTTCTAGGCAACCGGGATGAACAAGCGGCTTCTTGCAACACTCAGGAGGCAGAGACAGGAGGATCTCTGTGAGTTTAACATCAGCCTGGTCTACAAAGTGAGTTCCAGTACAGGCTCCAAAGCTACAGAGAAACCCTGTCTCAAAATACCTACCTCCCAAAAGAATAAAAGATAGTAAAGACATTGGAGGAGGCTGCCTGTTGGTTCCCAGCTGCTCAGAACTGAAATACTCACACAGATACTGTATTAATTAAATCATTGCTTGGTCCATCAGCTCTAGCTTCTTATTGGCTAACTCTTAAATAGTAATTTAACTAATTTCTATTAATCTGTGTATCACCATGAGGCTGTGGCTTACCGGGAAAAGTTCCGGCATCCATCTCTGGCAGGGCTACATAGCTTCTCTCTCACTCCACCTCGTTTCTCCCAGCATTCAATTTAGTTTTACCCACCTACCTCTGTTCTCCCCTGCTCTGCTATAGCCTCAAAGCAGTCTTTTATTAACCAACAGTATTCACAGCATACAGAGGGAATTCCACATCATAAAGATAACATTCAAGGACAGAACAACAATGGAGAATTTTCAGAAAGAAGAGTAATCAGGCCAAACTACAAATATACCATGTGCAAAGGAAAATTATGACTTAGGAGCAATGTAGAAGATCAGTAGGTAGAACATTACTGAATGGAAATACCAGGGCCTGAAAGATACTTGTCAGTTTCACTCCCAGCAAGATTCTTGTTAAGGACAAGTCTTTGCAGTGAACCCTTGAGGATACAGAATTCTTCCTAAACTAATTTGACATTAGTCTTTTTCAAATCTAAAGATGCAGGCAAAGTCAGAAAGAGAATTTTTAGGAGCTTAATTTTATTTGGATCAAGAATAGAGCCTTTACCAGTCTAAGTTTGAAAAGAACAAAATCTGGTTGTAGAAAGATAGTTAGTTGTTTCCAAAATGGCTTCTTAGTGATAGTTAATCTCTGAAGTGAGTGCAATCCTATTTCAGACATATTGGGTAGAGATGAGAAGCCTTGTGATTGGTAGCTAAAATCACTGGCTGCCACAAAAGATGATTCCTTAGTAGTGTGAATTGATTTTGAAAGAATAGAAGCCACTTTTATTGGACACAGGAAACCAATTCTGTAGACCTCTTGGCTTCTTACTCATAAGCATTTCCATCACCATGGACACAATGGCGTCTTTAAAACTTGAGGTCACTTGCAGTTACTGATGTCACCAGACTTATTCTCAGTGTCTAGTTGTACACTGATCTGCTCTTTCTATAAAATGTAAGGGATATGAGAAGTCCTAAGTTAACCTTAAGGATTCCTTTATTCTTTCTTTTCTGTTCTTCAGAGTTCGAGTAAATGAGAGAGAACACTGTCACAAGGGATTCTGGAACACAGAGGTTCTGAAAAAAAGCTATACCATTCGTAAATGGGGAAACATACTGCTGATGCTGCTTTATGTCTTCTTCATTGAATATTTGCAACTTTCTATGTGTAGTGGTGGAGTTGTGTGCCTGGGTGCTGGTGCACATGTGTGAGGAGCCCAGAGGTCAGTGTCAGGTGTCTGCCCCAATTATTTTATTTTATTTGTTTTTTTTTTGCAAGAAGATCTCTTACTAAATTTGGTCTTGTGATTTAGCTTAACTATCTAGCCAGCAAGCCCAAGAAATCCTCTTGTCTTTGATTGCAAACACATATCGCCACTCCCAAATTTTCATGTGGGTATTGGGGAATTCGAACTCAGGTCTTCGTGTTTGCATAGCAAGCACTTTACTGATTGAGGCATATTCTGAACTCCCATTCTCTTTAATAATCAAAATTTTATGAGGAACTGCTTGTGGATATTTTTCAAAAAAAAGGGTTGATGAGAATAGCCCTTATATGTAATCTATAGACTTTTCAGAGTCTGCTAGTTTCTACAAGTCAATATTTATTCTATGTGTCTGTCAGTAACAAATTTTAAAAAGTTATCATGTTTGGGTGGAGATAGTGGTTAAACCATTTTGTTCCAGCTCACTACTAGAGGCAATTATGCATTTTGAAAAAAAAATTGATCCTGCAAAGAAATATAGTCTGAATGCATCAGCGCAAGGGAAAAGTCTTGCAATTGTCAGCTGCTCTTCTTGATCTACCTTTTGTTCTCTCCTTTCAAACACATGCCCCAAATGACTGAGCAAATCAACCAGCGTTGATGCCATAGCCTTAAATACCCCTAAGTACCCCCAGAAGTGCTTGGAGGACCACTCAGGCAAAGTAATGAGAGAAGACTTCATTATCACTTATAAGTACTTATAGACAGGAGTGAAGCAGGGGTATTGGGTTAGGAAACAGAGATCTAAAACTAGCACTCTGGATTGAGTATCCCCAAGTCATTTAAAGAGAAAACAATTACACTGTCTCAAAGTGACTGGAATTTTTTTTTCTTCTCCTCTTACCTAAATGCTTGATGACCTCAGTATCATTTCACTCGAGGATAGATCATTCTTCTGAAGATGAATACTGGGCTCAGGTGCACTCCTAACATTTTGTGAATCCTTCACCTAATTAATGGCAGGTGAGTCTTTTAACCCACTACCCAGGCCCTTCAGCAGGTTATTAGCACTTATGCTTTGATGGAGCTTTTGAAGTGCTCCTCTTGGGAAAGATATTTGAAAGTCACATTTGAATAAGGATCCAACAATTACTGAACATTAATTTCCTCTAGTTACTACTGCTATTTCTGTTGAAGGTTATGGAGGCAATTTTAATGGGAGAAATACACTATCATTTACTTATTCTTGATTCACTATATACAGCAGGAAAATGTCACTTTTTTTGCAACTTCTCTAATGATAATAAGTTTTCATTCATTTTGAAATGTCGAGAATAAAATAAAAGTTAAGGAAGCAGTCATAAATCATGGAGACTTAGCTGTCTCTTTACCCTAAGTACAACTTTAAGAGAAGGAGCATCTCAATAGAACATGTTCATGCTTTGTAGTGCCTACCATACTGAAGGAAAATTATCCTCTCTTTCCCCATCTTCATCTTCAACTGATACATGAGAGTAAAAGAAAAATTATTTTCTCACATAGACTGTTAAAGCAAATGGAACCCAAACAAAAATAACAGAGTCAACCCAACCCCAGTTCTTGGTGGAGCCAGAGAATCTAAGTAAATTGTTTGCTACCAGCTTACGACTAGGTCCATTGTAACCTAGTGTAATGTCATTGAAGTCTAATAAATTAGGTTAAAATCCTTCCAGATTGTATGCTTTTTTAACTGACAGGTGATTTTTTTAAATGAAAGTCTTTAGATTCCCAAAGGGAATAGAGATTACCTTTATAATGTCTAATCTGTTTATTAAAACCCTTACAGAGGAAAAATAAAGGGAAAATGAGCTTTAAAAAGAACTGAGTTTGAAACATTCTTTTTACAAAACTTTTAAGACCTTTTTTTTTCTCAAAATATACTAAAATATCAATAAATGGCAGAGAGAAAGAAAAATTAGAGAAAGTTCAAGGTAATGCAAAATGTAACTTCACAATATTTTTTTCTGCTGTCAGGCAGGAAGGAGACCAATGGAAGAAGAAATGAGAATCTGGGTAAATGGAACAGGAAATGAAGACTCTGGGGATGGCAAATAGTTCATTTATTAAAGAGGCAAAGAGGAATATAACTCACATATTAAATGAACACAAAGTATCTGTCACCAAACATTGATTTTACACTTAAGCTTCAGAGAGGACTTTGGTCACAAAGGAAAATTAGTTAAATTAAAGCCAGCAATGCAAACCCACAGACAGGACCGAGATGAATATAGCATTTTTGTTAAGGGAAAAGAAACAGACATTAGAAGTCACAGTTCAATAAAAGACCGCTTCGTCCTTCTACAAATACATGCAAGCCGTGTTAAACAGAAAGTTCAGACATGTCCAGGAAGCTTTTCTCACAGGACTGTGTAAGCAATGGAACACTTGTGAGGGTTACAGTGACAGGAGCCAAGTCGAGGCACACTGGGACTTTTAAGGCATTCGTGTGCAGCAATAAAAGGCTTTGGAAAATGGAAGGGCCTGGGTCCCCTGCACATTCAGTCCTCAGTTCAAAGAGGAAATCTAACCTGACTAGCCATCAGTTGAACCTCACCAGTACTACCTACTCTTAGCGTTGACAGACAAAGGTATTCTCAAGGAAGTTCCAATGCTTATCTCAATAGTGTGGCAGTCCTCCTTATCCTAAAACTACTGCACTGCTGTTTATAATAAGTTTTAGAAGCCCTTAAAGTATTTGTAATCATACACCATGCTTAAAGCAAGACCCCATCTTTCTTCTGGAAAACTTGTAAATCTCTTTGACATACAACTATTGAATAAAAGCAGAAACTGATGTACTGGGTCTGGGTTTTTCATTGACTATCAACATCCTACAAAAAAATCATATGTAATTAATTAAACGAAGTAAAATTGAAAGTTTTGCAGATATAGCAGTTTTGATTATTTTTCTTTGTTTTTTTTTTAATTTTTGAGACAGGATTTCTCTATAGCTTTGAAGCCTGTCCTGTTATTCATTCTGTAGTACGGTGGCCTCAAACTCACAGAAATCTGCCTGTCTCTGCCTCCCAAGTGCTGGGATTAAAGGTATGTGCCGCCTCTGCCCAGCTTCCAGTCTTGATTCTTAAGACAAATGCTAACCTTAGGCTAGGCATTACCAGAAAGTATTTATGGGAGAACTGGGCATTTTAAACTTGATTTGAACTACATGTAAAATTGTGTGTGAAGTACAATTAAAAGGATGCTTGTTCAGAGATCATAGCTGTTTATCGGGACAGGATGGGCATAGGTTCTACTGTAACACCAAACACTATAACAAATAAATAATTTCCTTCTTGTAGTTTTCAGCATATTATGGCTAGTTACCCTCTGTGTCAATCAATTATCAATTAAGAGGTATCTTAAAGTCAGGGGCCAGTGTATTGGAATTACCTGGTGACTATAATGTTAGGAAACCAAAATCCCAGAAACAGGAAGAAGTTTACCACATACCTCAAGTTCTGTGTTCCTAAGATGTACATCACAGTGCTTGATAGACAGCAAGTACCAGTGCCTCCCTAGCTAATTCTGATCTCCTATCCAAGCTGGGACAACATTGTACCTAGCACCTCAGCAGTACATGGCAGAGAGCAGCAGGTCAAAATTAGTTGTTTATATAGAGAGAAATTTCCAAAGCCATTGGAAGAAGTGTGCCAAATAGAAGAAGTGTCAGGGTGGTTGTGTTTAGGAGAGTGCCTGTTATAATTCTGCCTCTGGCAGAAACATGCCACAAGACCTTGGAAAGCCATTTAATATTTGTGAAACTGGGAATCTTTATTGGTAAAATAAACCTATTTTTCAAGATTACTCTAAAATTCTATTACTGTGAAAATCAAATCTATATTTTTGGAAGTTTTCTTACAGTCACCAAGTACCAGTTTTTATTGGATTTAGTTCCTTTAGAAGTGGTGTGTTTTAAAAATACCTAAAATTATGAGAATTTTAACTCATCATGGTAACACACTAAATTCTATGTTAACTGAAATGTTGTTTTTTTTTTTTCAATGGGAAAGTCAGGAAGTTCTGGGAAATGCTTTCAAAATCTTCCCAGTGTGAAATAGACTGTTGCTCCCTGCCATTCCCATGTAAAAGCTGGAAAGCAGTTAGAACTCTGTTATTGTGGTATAATTTCAGATGGTGCCATTGAAAGAAAACAGCTGATTACGTCTCTAATTGATTAGCTCTGTTAATCTTCCAGGTGACACCTTTGTTAAAGAGAAGAAAAATTACAGCCATCTTGAATGGCTTTATTCTTCCAAACATGGGGGAGTTTCACAAAGATTGGTAATGTTTAAAATGAATTGTGTAAGGGTTTACTTGTTTAATTATCTGTGTAAGCCATTGCATAATGAAAATATTGTAATTGTGCCACTTTTCAAAGCAACACTAAGGAGGAAATAGTAAACATCATGGATGGGGAATTATACACACAAAGACTAATAGCTGCAATAATGTTATTCAGTACTGCACTGATAATTTGTCCCTTAGGGGGTAAATTTGGGGAAGATATGTATAAGGCTTAACCATGTGACTATCATTTAATGAGTGTTGTACTGGAAAAACCACACACACCACACTGAACATTCAGTGATAATTATTTCTTTCGGTTATTCCCCCAGTGGCTCCTGGAGTAGCTCTAATTGCCATGTTCTCAAAACAGCATTTTTACTTTTTTGCATGGCGCCTGCCCAACAAGTAAAATGGACTGGTGGTTATAAACACAAGATTAGCAATGAGAAATATTCTCTTCTTTCAACATTTCATTACTGAGGGCTTATTCTGAAGAGGAAAGTAAAATAAAATCAAATCACTAAATGAAGTTCTGCCTTGAGATTTAAGAATCTCAGCTGCCAGAGTGTCTTTATAAATGATTTACTTAATGATTATTTCTCAAAGTGTTAAATAAATTGGTTAACTTTATCAGTAGAAAAGTAATTTATGTTTGATTATGCTTTGTTCTGTTGTTCATTTAAAGCGGTACTGCAGGGTGAGACGGTTATTCTCATTCCCTATGTTTTCCGTTCTTCGTTCTCATCCTGCACGTTTCAGACTAAATGTGTTCATGAAATGAGTGTCAGGTAGACTGGCCTACAGGAAGACATCAGATGTGATACAGAGAAAACAACAGGCTTTTCTCTGTTTACAGCTGTGCATAACCAGGGTTATAATCCCTGAAGGTTTAGATTCCAGTTATCTCTGCTTCTCCTTGGATTCCAGTAATTCTCTTTATACCCTTTGTTTTCTCTGGTCAAAGGGAGCTAAATGGGTTTAGTGTTTGCTAGTTTCTGAGTGTCTAATCATCCTCATTTATTCCCTGACATATATGTACTTTTTAAATAGCACTGATAGAAATAGGTTCATTCAAACCATCTGAAAAGTCTATCCTCTTTCAAGATGCTAACTTGCTTGCATAATGTCCAAAATTCCTTGGATGTTTTGTGTCAGGAATTTTTTTTTTGATTAAGCATTTTCTTTGACCAATGTATCAATTTCTTCTGTCATATATCCTGTGCCTGAGATTCTCTTCCCTATCTCTTATATTCTGTTGGTGACGCTTGCATCTGTAGTTCCCGTTTACTTACCTAGTTTCTCCATCTCCAGGATTTCCTCGGTTTGTGTTTTCTTTATTACTTCTACTTAGATTTTCATGTCTTGAACAGCTTTATTCACTTTTTCACCTGTTTCTTTTTCTTGGCTTTCTCTAAGGGATTCAGTCATTTCTTCCAATTATTTATTTGGATCTCTCTAAGAAATATATTCTGGTGATCAGACCTCTGTCTGGTGTGGGGTTAGTGAAGATCTTTTCCCATTCTGTAGG
>LOEQ01004728.1:79064-94259 GCA_001685075.1 Bramus lutescens | reverse complement strand
GAGGGGAGCAGAGAAAAATGTAGAGCTCAATAAAAATCAATAAAAAAGAAATATATTCATTTCCTCTTTAAGGACCTCTGTTACCTTAATAAGTTGGTTTTAAGGTTATTTTCTTATGCTTCAGCTGTGTTGGAATATTTGGGGCTCACTACAGTAGGATACCTGGGCTCTGGTGGTGTCATATTGCTCTGGCTGTCGTTGGTTGTGTTTTTGTGCTAGCCACTAGGCATCTGGTTTTGGAATAATTAATGAATTGATGAATATTTCTCAGTATTTTTTTCTCTTGGTTTCTATTTTTTCTCTCCTCTGAATGGCCTGTAGTTCTTGTGCTTGGCAAGTCCTTTGGTCCAGAAGGGTTCCTTCTCTGGGTTTCTTTACAAATCTAGCCCTAGAGAAGATACTAGAAAGAAAACACCAACATAACATGATTAACTACACCTATGAAACACATAAAACATATAATCTCACACCAGCAAAAAATAAATAAGGGAAACACACACAAACATACAAACACGCATACAAACACACACACTATCATCACCAATAACAACAACACAATGACACTAACAATCAATGGTCATCAACATTACTAAATATCAACTAACTCAATTCCCAAATAAAAAGACACAGTTTAACAAAATGGATGCAAAAACAAGATTCATCTTTCTTTCTATTGAATACAAGAAACACATCTCAACCTCAAAGAAAGACATTACCTCAGAGTAAAGATAGGAAAAGGACTCTTCAGCAAATAGACCTAAAAAACAAACTGGTGTCATTATTCTAATATCTAAGAAAAAATAGATGTCAAACAAGCATTAATTAAAAAGGCAGGGAAGGGCACATCATACTCATCATAGAAAGATCCACCAAAGTGATTTTCCAATTCTTAACATCTGTGCCCCAAATGCAACAATATCCATGTTTGTAAAGAAAGTGTTATTAAAACTTAAATCGCACACTGGCCCTCATACATTGATAGTGGGAGAGTTCAATACCCCACTCTCACCAAGGGACCGGTCATCCAGACAAAAACTAGATGGAGAAATATTGAAACTATCAGATGTTGTGAACCAAATGTATCTAGCAGATATCTACAAAATATTCCATCCTAACAAAAAAATACCTTCTCAGCACCCCACAAAACAGTCTCCAAAATTGGCCACATACTTAGTCACAAACCAAGTCTCAAAGATAAAAAAAATCTGTCCACAGATTATAACTGTATTCAGCAACAGACACAAAAAAAAACCCTATAAACTTATAAAAACAGAACAATTCAATACTGAATGGCTGCTTGGTCAAGGCAGAACTAAAGAAAAAAATCAAAGACTTATTAGAATTCAATGAAAATGAATGCACAAATACCCAAAAAAAAGTGATGCTAAGAGAAAAATTCATAGTACTAAGTGACCTACATAAAGAAATTGGAAAGATCTGATACTCACAACTTAACAGCACATCTAAAATCTGTAAAACAAAAAGAAACAAAATCACCCAAGAGAAATAGATTGCAGGAAAGAATTAAACTGGGGGCTGAACTAAAAAAAATAGAAACAAAGAGAACAATACAAAGAATAAAAAAAAGAGTTGTTTTCTGGAGAAAAATCAACAAGATAGAGAGACCCATATCCAAACTAACTAAAAGACAATGAAAGACTATCCAAATTAACAAAATCTGAAAAAAAGACATAACAATAGACAGCAATGAAATTCAAAGAATCATTAAGTCATGCTTAATAATTAAGTCATATTTATAACAGCTGGGTCCCTCTGTAAATACCCCTCCATCCTGAAGATTTGAGCCAGCCACCTGTGACTGGCCTTGGCTGAGCAGGGGAAGTTTGCTGCTTGCCACCCAGCCCCCAGGTCCTGGAGACAATCATACACAGCAGAGAGTCAAATCTAGTAGGAACTCATTTATTTCCGTACAGCAAGCAACTAACAAAGCAAAACCCCACAAACCCCAGAAGAAGTGGAAGGTGATTAGCCAATCACATCAGCAGTCACGTCCACATGGGCAGCGGCTCCTATATCCGCTAATGGAGATCACGAGGGCATCAGGCATTTTTTGTCATCTTACCCCATCTTTAACTCCAATCATCCGTTTTTGTGACTAAGTCAGGTCTCCTCCCGACTTGCTCTCCTTCAGCGCCATCTTAGATGGGAAATATTTTTCGCAGGTTTTATGACATCTCTGTTTTTGAATTTCATTCCTTTTTCTAACTGTTACACTATTGTTGCCAACTTTGGCCACTCCAGCCTCCTCTGTGCTCGAGTCAGCCCCCCCCTAATAAAACCTACATTCCACAAAATTGGGAAATATAAAAGAAACTGATCACTTTCTCCATAGATACCACTTACAAAAGTTAAATTAAGATCAGACAAACAATTTAAATAAGCATATAACCTCTAAGGAAATAAAAGCAGTCATTAAAATCTTCCAACCAACAAAAACCCCAAGGGCAGGTGGATTTAACACAGAATTCTACTAGATTTTGAAAGAAGACCAAATGCCAATGCTCCTCATAATATTCCACAAAACAAAAACGAAGGAAATTCGCCAAATTTTATGAGGCCACACTTACTCTGATACCTAAACTTCACAAAGACTCAACAAAGAAAGAGAATTACACACCAATTTACCACATGAACACAGATGCAAAAATACTCAATAAAATATTCATGAACTGAACATAAGAACACATCTAAAATCCTTCATATTCAAGTAGGCTTCATCTCAGAAATGCAGTGATGTTTTAATAGATAAAAATAAGTCAATATAATAAATTAGCTGAAAGAAACACACACACACACACACACACACACACTAATCTCATTAGATGTTAAAGAAGCCTTTGATGCAATCAAATATCAGTTCATGATGAAAGTTGAGCTCAGGGATACAAGGACATACCTAAACATAATAAGGGCAATTCACAATAAGCCGACAGCCAACATCAAATTAAATGGAAACAAACTCAAAGCTATTCCACTAAAATCAGAAGCAAGATAAAGCTGTGCCCTTCCATATCTATTCAATACAGTTATTGAAGTTCTGGCAAGAGTAATAAGATAACTGAATGAAAGATCAAGGGAATATAAATTGGAAAGGAAAAATCAAGGTATCATTATTTGCAGAATATATGACATAAGCAATACCAAAAATTCTACAGGGGACTCATATAGCTGATAAACACCTTTAGTGAAGTGGATATACATGAGATTAACTTAAAAAACAACAGTCAATAAATGGGATCTCATGAAACTGAAAAACTTCTCTAAAGCAAAGGACACTGTCACTAAGACAAAGAAGCAGCCTACAGAATGGGGAAAAATTATCAACCAATCATTCAACAGAGGACTAATACCCAAAATGTACAAAGAACTCATTAAACCGGATATCAACAAACCATATAATCTCATTTTTAAAATGGGTTGCAGATCTAAATAGAGAATTTTCCACAAAGCTATCTCAATTGGCTGAGAAACACTTGAGGAGATGTTAACATTCTTAGCCATCAGGGAAATGCAAATGAAAAAGACTCTGAGTTTCCATCTTACACCTGTCAACATGTCTAAAATCAAAAACACTAGTGACTGCTCATGGTGGCAAGGATTCAGAGCAATGACAATACTCTTCCATTGCTGGTCGGAGTTCAAGCTCATAAAGTCACTGTGAAAATCAATATGGCAGCTCCTCAGAAAACTGGGAATCAATTTCCCTCAAGAACCAGTTATATCAGTCTTGGGCATATACCCAAAGAATGCCCCATCCTACCATGAGGACACTTGTTCACTAATGTTCATTCCACCTTTATTCATAACATTCAGAAACTGGAAACAATCTAGATGCCCCTCAACCAAAGAATAGAAAAAGAAAATGGGGCACATTTACACAAAGGAGTATTACTCAGTTGTTAAAATCAGTGACATAATGAAATTTTCAAGCAAATGGATAGTATTAAGTCTGGAGCATAGCCCCAACACCTGGCATCCATCCCAGCCCTCTGGCCTGGAAGTTGCATTGGTCTGGACTCCAAATCCCAGCATGCCAGGTCCTGAACCCTCCCCAGGGGAAATCAGGACCACTCCCAAAGAGTATTTAAGTTGGCTCCCAGAGGAGGAACATGCGGTTCCAGGTTTACATGTGCTCTCTGCTTTCCTGTCTACCAGCCATGTGCTTGGCCACCCGAGAGCGCTGTATTTAATAAAACAATGGGCATTTTAATTTGGTTTAATCTGACCTAATTGGATTTCTTTGTGCCTGAGGAGCCACCCATTTTAGGATTTTTTCCTAACAGTTAGAACTAGCAAAGATCATCTTGAGTGAGGTAACCCAGACCCAAAAAGACAAATATGGTAGGCACTCATTTATAAGTGGTTATTAGCTGTTAAATAAAGGACAATCATACTACAATCCAAAGACTTGGAGAGGGTAAGTAATAAGGAGGGCTCAAGAGAGTGTGTATGGATCTCCCTAGGAAGGGGAAATAGAATAGATTTTGTGGGTGTACTGGAGAAGAGTGGGGATGGAAACAGAAGGGGTCAGGTGGGGGGAAGGGAGAGACGGGGAAAGAGAGTACTAGAAGAGACACATGGAATTGGGGGGCATTTGGGGGATAGTCGAAACCTAGTAGAGTGGAAACTTCCTGGAATCTACAAGAGTGACCATAGTGCAGTCTCTTAGTCATGGGGGATATGGAGCATGAACTGGCCATCTTCTTTAACAGGCAAGGCTCCTAGCAGTGGGACTAGAACATCACCCCAGCTCCTGAAACCTTCAATCTACAATCTGTCCCGCTTGCAAGACTTGGTGGTGTAGAACTCATGGGAGGAACCAACCCCTGATTAGTCCATCTTGTGAACCATGCCACAAAGGAAGCCCATGTGTGATGCTGCCTGACCTGGAACCAGAGGTGGGATGGCCCAGAGACCCAGGATAAAACCAAATACACAATTGACAAAAAAGTCAGTTAAATGATTCGTTATGATATTCTTCTATACTTATCAGTCCCTAACCCAATTGTCATCAGAGAAGCTTCATCCAATAGCTAATAGCAGCAGATGCAGGAACCCACAGCCAAACACCAGATAGAGCCAGAGTAGCCTGACAGAAGGATTGTAGAGCCAAAGAGTCAGAGGGGTCAGGGATACCAAGAGAACAGGGCTGACAGTATTAATTAAACAGATCTCATAGGGGCTCACAGAAACTGAATTGACAAACATTGACACTATATGTGTCTGAGGTAGGCTCTCTGCATATACATTATGGTAATATAGCTTAGGATTTTTGTGGGACTCCCAATAGTGGGAGCAGGGGTGTCCTTTACTCTTTTGCCTGTGCTTGGGTCCCTTTTCCTCCTACTGTATTGACACATCCAGCTGTGATATAAGCATTTATTCTCAGTCTTATTTTATTATTTTATTATTATCTTGATAGCTCTGTGGCTATCCCTGGGAGTCTTGCTCTTTTTTAAGGGTCAGAAAAGTGGAGTTGATCTTGGGGAGAGTGGACATGGGGGAGGGATTGGTGAGAGTATAGGGAGAGGAAACTACTTGTCAGATGTAATGTATGGGAGAAAGAATAAAAGATTTTTTTAAAAAAAGAAAAAAAGAATGTCCCTATAGGCTCATATATTTGAGTGCTTAGTCATCTGGGAGTGGTGGCACTATTAGAGGTATGGCCTTGTTGGAGTAGGTGTGGTCTTGTTGGAAGAAAGTGTCACTGGATGTGGACTTTGCAGTTTCAAATGCTCCAGCCAGGTCTAGTGTCTCTCTCTTACTGCTGCCTGCCAATCTGGATATAGAACTCTCAGCTACCTCCCTAGCATCACGTCTACCTGTGTGCCACCATGCTTCCTGCCATAATGATAATGGACTAAACCTCAGAACTGTAAGCCAACCCCAATTAAATGTTTTCCTTTTAAAGAACTGCTGTGGTCATGGTGTCTTTCCACAGCAGTGAAAACTGACTAAGAAAAGCAGTTAGACATTTGAGTTAGAATTGTCTCCCAAACCAATCCTCCTGATTTCTGGACACTTTCCTCCTTTCCTTCTAGGATGGGGACATTTTTCCCCTGCTGGCATAGATTAGTTCATAAATCCAAATTAAAATATGTTCCCACCAGAGGCAGCATTTTGGTTTCATTTGAAAATGAAAAATTAAAGATTTAAAGAGAGAACAGTGATCAAAAGTAATCACTAAGGCAAAAATGGTTATAATCACAAGAGCAAGAGATGATGAGAATGGGTTTGGGCAAAATACAGGGTAACAGCAAGTGAAGAGAATTCAGACTTTACTGATTCACCTAGAACTGTACTGAGAGGATTATTAGAGACCCTTCAATGGCAGGGATGTAAATTAGAATGCAATTTTCACAGCACAACCCTTCTGAAGATTCTTAGGGCAAGAGTCATTAGTGTGCTAATTACTGCCCTTCTCACACCAGAGTTGCATCAGAGAGCTCCATACATAACTGGATTCTCTGTCCAAACTGCCACAGTCAGCTAGAGTGGCTGAAACACCAGTGCCTTTGGAAGGTGAGGAAGGCAGAATGAGAGACACATTTAATCTAAGTCAATAATATGCCAATATATTCAGGGCCAAGAAAGAATGACACCATAATATGCATATACGATAACTGGTTTTCTGAGATTGCATTTAAATGAATAAGGCCCACTGACAGTGATCAATACTAATTGTATCGCTTCCTTATAAGATCTAATTCTTCCAAATCACATTGGCTTCTTCCCACACAGAATAGCATAAAATAAAATTATTGTAAAGAATAAAAATGGCCACAATTAATAATTGAAATAATTCTAAATGATCACTCAAGTGTCTTAAAAGATATATGCTTGAATATCATAGCTAAAAAGCTTGCATTTAGCTTCTACTCTACTGCTTAGAGCTAGCAATATAATAATGCAAATTTCTTTGCAATAATGATAGTCTTGCTGTGACTACTTAATATAAACAAAAGATAAAAATTGCTCAATAATACAATGTGCTTATTTACCTCCTATTCTCCTAGGCAGACTCTAGCTAAATTGAAAAAAAAAAAGGTAATTTAAGGTCAGTCTTTCATGGAAAATCTCTTTTAATGAAAAACAAACCTATTTTCGCTAATACCCATTTTAAACAGACTTAGAATTAAGAATCTCTTGAATTCAGGCTAATAAATTTAGGCTAGGCTTAAGTATTTATTAAAATGGATTTTTACCAAAAAATTTGTTTCTGTATCAGGCTGTATTTAGTGAGACTGACCCCATAAGCAATACCAATTCAGAAACATTAATAGAATTACTCACAAAACAGTCTTAATGAGCTGTAACTAACTGTAATAACCATCCTGCGAGGTGATTTCTGCCCAATTTAACCACATCCACATAGCTAATACTTTTGGACAAGGGTGACCTTGAATTCCTTTCAATTTAGAAATTCCCAATAATCACCCAGGTCTTTAATTTCCTAATATATTTATAGGTGTTGTCATGTTTATCTCTTGCATCCCAGTGAGGACTGCGAGACTTGTGTTCTGCTCTCTATTGATGTCTTTGACAAGGCAGGCTTGCCTCTGTAAGTCTATTTCTAACATGGATAAGGAATAGGGAGTATGTGTACAAGCCTCGTGTAATTCCTTCCCTTTAAGTGTGAAGCCTGGAAAAGTGGTGAGTTGGTCTCTCCCTTAAGTTTGTTACATGGCCAAGTTAGGGCTGTCACCTGAGAGACTTAAAGAAGCAAAATGACATAGTTTAGAGCTGATCACATGACTAGGCCCTAAAATGACATAGTTTAGAGCTGATGTCGTAACTAGGCCCTAAAATGACATAGTTTAGAGCTGATCTCATAACTAGGCCCTAAAATGACATAGTTTAGAGCTGATCTCATAACTAGGCCCTAAAATGACATAGTTTAGAGCTGATCTCATAACTAGGGACTGACTAGGGCAGACTCTAAGCACTGAAAGTCTCATTCTATTACTAAAAGAAACTGAATTTTAGGACCCACCTTGTGGATATGGAAGAGAACGTCAATCTCCCTAAAGAAACACAGGATTGGGGAGGTTGTTCAAGTCAGTAAAGCTCTTTTCTTGAAATACTGAGGACCTAAGTCTGACACCCAGAAGCCATGAAAAAATGCCAATGATAGTGGTGAATTTGTAATCTCAGTATCGAGAGTTGAATATTCTTGTGGCTTACTCGCTTGCCACTGATCCCAATTGACGAGCCCATGACTAGTGAGAGACTGTCTCAAAATGCAAAGTGCATGGCATCAGAGGATTGTTTCTCTGAGGAGGAACAATATCCAAGATTGTCCACACACATGTGGACACATATGTACACTCATTCACACACGCATATGTCCATATGTACGCATACAGAACATGCATAAATAATATTAAAAAAAACCACAAAATATTTTTTTAAAAAAGATAAAGTCTGTAAAGAGACAGAGTACAGATAGATATAAGCCACATATAAATAAAAATATTCACAAAGAGTCTGAATTATTTATTACTGTGTTATCCTTAAATTTTTTGACTGTGAATGAGCTATGCACAGAGAGACATTTCATTGTATGGGCTGCTAAGCTAAACCAACACGCATATTATAAATTTCAAATTTAGGTCTAAGGATATGTTGCTTTAAAAAAAAAAGAGCTTCTTCTCTTGTTCCACAGAGGATGAGAACCTGTGGATTGCTTCCAGACTAGTATGGTTCAATGAAATAAGACCCCATGATGGCTGCTGTAAACACCCCCCAAAAAAAATTCTCTGCCCAATAATCAGCAGAAAAATAAAAAAGTCCATATTCCAAAATATTGTCTATAAATGTTTGTTTACATTTAAAGGGTGATATGATACAGATATAAATAATTTGCATTGGTATGTATCTTGGTTTATTAATATAAATTTAAGGTCAATTTTGTTATATGTATATGTATTTCTGATCTTGATTAAGATATTATGTTTGTGTAGCTCATTTAAAAATGTAATGATAATTTAAAAATGTAATAGATACTCATCTATAATAGTCAAGCTTGTAGTCATGTTAGTTAAGTTTTCTAGATGTATAGATATATATATTTCCGTTATATAGGTATTCTTAAAACCTTTAAAAGACTACAGAATATGGCATTTAAAAATTTTTAAGAAGTTAGGACTTTTCATGACAGAGACACATCTGCTCCTGGCAATACCAGTTACTTCAAGAGAAAGATGGGTATCAAAGAGGCTCCTTATGGAGTTTGCTAGCCATTTGGGCAAAAAACTGCTCTTGCCTGGACTGCTTAACTGGACATGCAGGACCCACAAAAAATGACTGCTAAACTTGTCTAAAGGTGAGATGATCCTTCGGGATTCCTGCTTCATAAAAGAGTCTGCTAGACATTCTGCAGAACAAAAAAGAAAGTGACTGATAAACTGCCAATATAGATGAAACTATCTTTAATTTTTTTCTGCTTCATAAAAAAGTCTTCTGAATACTATGGGCCTGTAGGCTAAAGATGGATAACCCAATGGTACAAAAGAACTTTGGGTGACTGTTCAGGCAGTGAGATGTCTCTGTTAATTCTAAAATTTTGGAAGTTGCATACAATGCACTTCCTGCTTACTTAGGTAATATGTCATTCTGGAGCTTTTGATGGAGCTAAAATATTTATAGTTATAGTTTTTCTTAGTTATGAAAAAAGATACAGTAAATATAAATATTGTAACTGTAATTCTTGCTTGATAACTGTTTTGTTGTATGTAATTTTACTATGTTAAAGTGAAAAACTTCCTTTTTGTTTAAACAGAAAAGGGGAAATGGTGTAGGAGGTCATTTTGTCTATGTGTTTCTTTTATGTTTAATGAATAAATAACTTCTTTGAGCTAATGATAGGGAAGAACAGAACTAGGCAGGGAAAGTGAAAAAAAGAAGGGTGGAGTCAAAGAGAAGCCATGAAGCTGCTGAAGACAGTCACTGGGATCTTCACCCAGTAAGCCATAGCCACAAGGCCATATACAGATAAATAAAAATGGATTAAATTAATATGAGTTAGCAAATAAAAAGTTTGAGCTGTTGGGCCAACAGTGATTTAATTAATATAGTGTCTGTGTGATTATTTCAGGGCTAAGCTAGACGGGCGGTCAGGAACCAACAAGCGGCCTCCTTATGACATCCTATTGTGTATCTGTAATTTTTTACTATCCAGGAGTGCTTCTTAAAATGCTAAGCCATTCTTAAACACTTAAGCTGCAGCATTACTAGGGTATATATGACCCTGCCTGCTTACTCCGCACAAGAGGTGCATGTGTAGGTTGAGTCCAGTCAAGAAATGACTATTTTTAGAAGTATACTATGCATCTCATCCTTCATGTCATCATCATTATTAAAACATTCAAAACTTAATGAGATGAGAGACATTACATCCATTTATTTCCTATTCAGTACTGTTTATCAAATGGACATTTATATTTGTATTTGAACAATAGTCTTATCAGCATTTATGAGTTCAAAGGTGAAACAGGGCCAGATTTGGGCATTAAAAAAATTCAACTTAGCAAGAAAAATTAAACCCGCAAAATAAGTGAATATTGTAAGAATCTGTTTGCTAGAATCCAGCTGCTTCTGGGAATAAAATAAATCTTTCACCCAGTGGTGAAGTTAAAAGGCACCACACTGAGACATTGTCTGTGATTCCCTAGCTACCAGGCTTCCAGGTCTCAAGATCTCTCACCAAAAGTAAGTTTACCTTAAAGGTAGTCCTGTGGCCTACATACCTGCTTTCCACACTCTCCTGTACCTCCTGTTGGGGAATCAGAGAGTCTAGTTAGAGGACTGTGCCAATGAAACCACCTCAGAAAGCTGTTAGAAGAGACTTCCATTGCTGCCACTTGGGCCATGATTTCTTCTCTTCAGAGCCTCCACCATGGTTGTATCTATCTGTGTATCTTCTCACAGCATGAATAAGTCTTTTAAGATAAACTATACTCCCAACAATCCTCCATCTCATTGTCTCTATTGAACCCACTTCCCACACTGAGACCTTTCAAATGCCTTTTGTTCCATAAAAATACAGACATTCCTTCGCTGAGAACTGGGGGAATTCAGAAAAAGAAAATGGGCTATGACATTCCTATGAGAGAGAATAGTATGAGCCAAGACATGGGGTCAACAAAGGAGGCTGTATGTAGAGTATTGAGGTTCCCAGTGTAGGGAAATAGGCAAGAGAAAGGAAGTGAACTTTTAAAGATGAATCATATCATGATGGCCTCAATAAAAGGCTAAGTTCTCCACGCTTGTCCTTAAACATTTGAGAAAAATCTGATAATAAGAGATTAGCTTCTAGATATACTATAAGGGAAGTGATAGAAAGACAGAGAGCTGCAGAAGGGGGATAATTAGGCAGTGGGGTGGGGGCAACTGCTCTTTACTAAACTGGAGGTTATCCATGCTTTCTGCCCATGCCTCTGCCTATGCAACAATACTTTTCTTTAATCAAAATTTCAAGTGGGATTAATGAGGCACTGACCCTAAAATATTTTATGATCTTTCAAAGTCCTGAAGAATCTTAAATCTTAAATTTAATCAAAGAACCAGTCAGCACTATAGAAGCTGAGTCTCAGTCAGTACTATCACAGCTCCGCTGTTACCTCCACAGTTCTTTGTATTTATTGGAGACCTTGTCCCAGCTTGCCTTTCATTTACAGTTTTTATGTGTATTGTATTCAACATCTATAGGACAGGAAATGCCGTTTTAAGATATCATCCTGAAAGTAATGAGCAGTGAAAAATATTCATTAAGTTAAATCAGAAGTCATTTCAAGTTTTAATTTATTCTTTAGCATTTTATTGCTCATTAATCTGTACAGCAAGCACTGGTTATTTGCTATTCACACTAAGGCTAAGCAGTAGGGATACAAAAATGAACAGCCAAGTCCTGAGCTGGGCATGCTAAAGCAGGCCTGCAGTCCCACTCAGGAAGCTGAGACAAGAGGAACTGTCAAACTCCACCTCAATGAAAAAATATATATAATTGAAAATAAACTAAATAACAATCCCTGTTCTGCGGACACTGGCAGTTGTAATTTAGATGTAGAAAAGCAAGTGACAGTTGAAGTTATGAACACCTTATGGCTGAGCCGGAGGCCCTAGAAATCTTAGAAACTGAAACAGGGTGAGGAACAGCACAAAAAAATGAAACTTAACAGCATTGTATAATGTTCTTTCTATAAGTAATCTGTGTTTCCAGTTAGACTACAATTTAAAATTAAAGGAAATTATTTCCTTTATTCATACCCAGTTTTTCTAATTCCCTTATCTTTGAAAGACAAAGCATTTTATTTCAGTCCATTGCATATCCCTTGGGCTGTAGAGACAGATAGACTCTTTTTTTGTTTATGTATCATTATTATTATTAACATTATTAGGCTTACTAAACTATTAGGGAATGGATTGTTGCATTTATAATAATGTCATAATACAAACGCAATTTTTTCAAACTGTTGTGGAGATTAGGTAATATTGGAAAGACTGATGGAAGTTATTTGTCTGTGTTTTCTTTCTCAATATAAACCTCACCTTGGGAGTATATGGCCAGTACCATATACTTGGGTTAACTTCAGTTTCTCAAGAATATACCCAAGGTGCAATTTCTGTAATGATGGAAGAAAAGCAAGAGAGAAAGACTTATCCTCTGGTGAGATGTAGCCATGCCACACATCAAATAATCATTTAATTCTGACATTCTGACTCAAAATTTCCCATGACCACCAAATATACCAAATATATCCACCAGAGCAAAGGAAAGACTGCAGCTATCCATCTGTTAGTCCCCCAGGTAGTCCACCTACCAACTTCCTCTTGGGCCTGAGGTTTGGTACCAGAAGTACTGTGCCCAGTGGTAGCCACCAATTCCTCTCTCAGAAGTTGGGCTCATTCACATGGACAAAAATGAGGCCATTGTCCATTCACAAGATCATAAAGCTGAGCTTCAAGGAGAAGGTCTTAGCCCAGAAGGGAGTGCTGTATCAAAATGGAAAGTCGTTGAGGCTGCTCAACACCAAATATTATGTACCAGGTGGTCATAGCAGTTGTATAGAGTTGAAAGGCAGACACAGGGTTAATGTTCTGTTTACCCAGATATGTGAGTCCATGCTGGACTTTAAGAGTGAGCCTAGTGGAAATCCAAGGACTTCAATGGTCATTGAAATAAATGCCTATTATTAATCACTTCACTTTGCATATTTTAGTCTATTCTTCTTCTTCGACATTAAGACTCCTGCTTTCTATTATTGATAATTAGTTACACTTAGACTATTAAACAAACAAAATTTACCTACCTCAATTAGCTGCTATGTCAGTTATTATGGAATTGACTTGGACCTGCAGGATCTTCTTTGCTCACCTTTATTGATTCCCACTCCATCCATATTTTGGCAATGAACTTAATTTTACATTTCTCTCTCTCATATTTCTTCTGTTTCCCAAGCAGAACATATCCTACTCCAACAGGCACTGTGATTAGCATCATAAAACTCCATACTATTGCTACCCACTTATTACTCTATACACAACTTTTCTTTTCACTCATCAACCTAAAGAACCTATCTTATGCCCTTGAAACAACCAACTTAATGCCCCTAATGACCTAAATTACAAATTCAGTAATTAAATCTAGATGTTTATCTATTTCACTCAGCCGTAAAGAATGACATTATTGGAAAAAAAATGCCTCCAGGAAAAATGGCCTTCTTTTTGTAGCTGTCTACAGCTGTGCTAGTCATGACACCACAATGTTATGACGATCTTCTTTCCTCCTCAGTCTCTTTCTTAGTCTTCTCATACTCTGTCTGTTTCCTAATACTAGTGTTTTACAGTAAATCTTTGGTCTCACTGTGTATTTCTGAGAAAATTATCCAACTCAAGAGTTTGTGTCTCAGATCTATACTATCTCCAGTTATCTTCATTAATCACATGAAACCTAGCACCAAACCTTACTTTTACTTAGTACTGGCACCAAACCTTACTTTTACTTGGTAAATATCTACTTAGTAAAAAGGTAATTAACCCCCATTAACCCATTTCTACAGCTGCTGTTCCTATCGTTCTAATGACCTCTCTAGAATTAAAAACAAATAATCAAGTAGAGGAACTCATCTCTCTACTTCAGGTGTGAGTTTCTTGTTCTCTCATTAGCACCTTGGATTAAGATATGCAGAAATGATCAGTTTTCTCAGATGAATCTCTCTTTGTTTCTTTCCTCCTTACCATGGGCAGTGAACCAAACCACTCAGATCTGAAACCTGGCCAGTGTCACAGAATATCTGAACAAACTGTGTAAGTTTGTCACTGTTTTACCTTGACTGCCTAAAGTACCTGATTGGTCTAAGAAATAGCTGAATGGCCAATAGCTATGCAGGAAAGGTTAGGTGGGTCTTCCAGGCAGAAAGAGGAATTCAGGATGAATCTAGGCTTGTGAGTGAGATGCCAGTGAGACACAGAGGGAGTCAAACATACAGAATAGAAGAGAGGTAAAAAGTCACATGGTAGAACATAGATTAATAGAAACAGGTCAATTTAAGTTATAAGAGCTAGTTGATAATAAGCCTAAGATAAATACAAAGCTTTTATAATTAATAAAAAGTCTCAATGTCATTACTTGTGAACTGGTGATCCAAAGAAAGACTGGCAAGAAAGCTTAATACTTTGACTCTTTTCCTTTCTTCATTAACCACATGAAACCTAGCACCAAACCTTACTTTTACTTAGTACCTGGTACCAAACATTACTTTTACTTGGTAAATATCTACTTAACTTAGTAAAAAGCTAATTAACCCCCATAAACTCATTTCTACAGCTGCTGTTCATATCATTCTAATGACCTCTCTAGAATTAAAATCAAATAATCACATACTAGTTTAGAACCTTTGCAGTTAGTTGTCTTATTTCCATCATGATAAATTTCCAGTTCTTCAACTCCTTAACTGCCTAGAATTTCTTGACACAGTATTGCTTTTGTGCATGCTATTTGGAGTGATGTCTACCAGCTGTCTTAAATTATCCTATTCATACACCTCCATTTTCAGATTTTCGAATACCCTAAACATAAACAAAATTTATCATTTCACTAAAGGTTCTATTATTGCACCTCATAAAGATAGATAGATAGATAGATAGATAGATAGATAGATAGATAGATAGATA
>LOEQ01004728.1:62393-77298 GCA_001685075.1 Bramus lutescens | reverse complement strand
TGTGTGTGAGAGAGAGAGAATATAGATTCATGCACATCATGTCAAGTCAGAGAACACTCCTCAGTGTCAGGCATTGCCTTCCACTCTGTTCGAGACATGGTTTCATACTGTTCACAACTGTGCACACCATGCTAGCTTTGCTAGGAGCTTACACACACTCCTCTTTCTCTATCTAATGACTTGGGCAGGAGAACTGGGATTACACAAACACTATGATACCTAGATCCAACAAGCCTGTCCTCATTCTTCTTAATGAATGAATATAACCCTGCTATGTACATATACTACAGTTTCCTTACAATTTCATGTGTTGATGTAGGCTCATTCCATAGCTTGACTTATAAATACTGAGGCAATAAACATTAATGTGCACGTAATCTGTTAGATATTGACTTAGAATTCTTTGCATATATATTCAAAAACTATATAGTTGGATTTTACGGTACCTCTATTTCGTGGTTTTGTGAGGAATCTTCAAATTGATTTCCAGAGTGTATGAACCAATCACATTCCAAACATAAATGGTTCTTTTTACTCTAAATCTTTTGTTACTTGTTTTCTTTCTTGTAGCCACTATGACAAGAATAAAATAGGATCTCAACATGGTTTTAATTTCCAGTTCCCTGATGTCTAAAGATGTTGAATATTTTTTCATGAACTTACAAGCTATTTTACTTCATCTTTTGAAAAATATTCATTTCATTAACATGTTTATTGATTGGGTTCTTTGGGATCTGGATATTAATCTTGTGTCTTATGTGTAACAAATACTTTCTCCCATTCTGCTGGCCATTCCATCTGCAACTGTATTTCATTTGTTTTACTATGCAGATACATGTTTAATTTTGTACAGTCTAATTTGTCAGTCAATTCTTGGCTTCATTTTCTATTCTAGTATAGTTCTTACATGGGTCTTATTCATATCTATGTCTTAAATAATTTCCCCTGTATTTTCTTTTAAAATTTTCAAAGTATCAAGTTCTATATTAAATTCTTTTAACTATTTATCATTCCTTTTCATACAAGATGAATGATAGAGATCTAGTTATATTTTTTCTACACATGCCATCTTGTTTTCCCAGAAACATTTCCTGAAGACGCTATCTTAATCTGAAGTTGCAAATACATTCTCAAAATTAAAGTGGTTGTTGCTTTGTGGGTTTAATTTCACATCCTCTATCCCATTGATCTATGTGTATGTTTTTGTGCTATTTCCATGCTGGCCTGATATCATAACTCTCTTGTGTTAACTTTAAATCAGATATTGTGATGGCTTGACCAACATCAATCATATGAATGACTGCTTTGATGGATGTTCTAACTCTTTCCTTTGCTAAATATCTTACAAATTCTTAATTCAGAAATTAAGCTAATCTTTAAAGATTTCAACACAATTTAACTTTTCCTTGAATTACTTTCGATTTTGTTTATTAATTTTTATATGATCTCATTATGTTATCAAAGCTGAATTCAAATTCACAATATTCTTGTCTTGATCTTATATATGCTGAGAATACAGATGTGTATTACCACATTTGAATCCTATGATCATTTTTATTTTCCTTATCTAAATTGGTTTTAGATTAATAATTTAATTGTTATATTAAAGCTAGTCTAGAATTAAGTGGATATGTGTTTCAACAACTATCATATAGTATATGGAATGTCTGTTAGGTAAATACTTGTTCAAAAATACTGCTTTTTACCTACTCTCAAATTGTTTGGTCAAATTTCCATAAAATCCACAAAATTCAGAAAGCAGAAAGGGAGAAATTGCTTATAT
Source organism: Bramus lutescens (assembly GCA_001685075.1). Taxonomy (NCBI): domain Eukaryota; kingdom Metazoa; phylum Chordata; class Mammalia; order Rodentia; family Cricetidae; genus Bramus; species Bramus lutescens. Next base: position 75,515 of record LOEQ01004728.1, on the reverse strand, counting down.
ATTGGGATTATTTATTTTTATAAAAGTAAAACTCTTTACAAGAAAATTTTAGAAAGATGTTCCTCTACTGCTGGTAGGGCTATATTTTTCCATTCAAGGATTTGACATTTCTGTTTCCTTTTAAATCTTAACCTGCATTTCAAAAAAATCAATATGCTTTAGCAATAATGCATTATCCTCTCAGTGATGCCTTGTTGGTCATTTAGAGCAGATATAGCTTGCCAGCTTGGGGTTTTAGAAAGAATATGAAACAACATAACAGGAATCACAAATCAAGAATACAGAACTCAGAAATCTGCTTATTCTACTAGGAAGTGCCCAACTGTAAGTCAGACATATCCGGCAATTTTGATATAAGTAAAATCAGTGTCTGCCCAGGAGAAGCAACTAGACATTTACCTGCTGTGTTGATGTCCTTTCTATAAATGGGCCAAAGGTTCTAAAGAATCATGCATCCTCCCTAATTTAAAAATATTGAGTCCAACATATGGTCAACGCTCCTTGGAAGACTAGAGGAATCTTTTAATGCATGTCAGGGAATTTCTGTAGTATGAATAAAAGAAAATATCATTGAGAAATTGTAATTAATATAATAAGTTCTAGGTGTCTGTATAGGTTATCATGTACAATTATCTAATCAAGCACTAATTTAGGTGTTGGTTTGGAGGTATTTAAAAGCGTTGTTAACTCCACAGTTAGTTGATTTTAACTAAAAGAATTACCCTCCTTAGTGTGCGTGCACCTCATATAGTCATATGGAAAGACGACATCACCATTGTAATTTCCCTAAGATGAAGCAGTTCTGCCCTAGGACTGCATCAGATCCTCCTCAAAACTTTCCAGCAGGTCCACTCACTCTGAAAAATTTGGAATTTCCATTCCCAAGAATAGCAGTAACCATGTGTGACATAAACAAGATTTCAGAGGTTAGAGATATAACTTCGTTGCAGAGAGTTCACCTAGTATGCACAAGGCCTTATACTGAATCATTGGTACCACAAGAATAAAATTAATTAGCATAAATAAATACAACTTCAATTTCTTGGGAGAAGCATAACTTATGCACTACTACTTCTCTAGGTATGTCAATGCTATTTAGCTTTCGATACTTAAATTAACTGCAAATATATGAAGTTAATTGTATCTGTCATTATGAACTTTATTATTCAGTTAATAAAAGATAACATAAAAGTAATGTCAAGAAAACTATGCTGAAATATTTGGTCATTGATCCAAGAGTGTTATATCCAGAGAAATTTTAGAAAGTTTAAAAGTACAAGAAAACCACCGAGTTTAGATACAAAATTTTACCAACTCTTACTGTGGGTAAAATGGTCTGTATCCTGTCAATTATATTTTAAATAAATGCTGATTGGCTAGTAGCCAGGCAGGAAATATAGACGGGGAAACCAGCAGGAAGTAGAGGCGGAGCAATGAGAACAGGAGAATTCTGCGAAAATTCTAGATCCAGTCTAGATCCAGCCACAGAGCAAGCAAGATGTGACTGCCTTGCCGAAAAGGTACCAAGCCACGTGGCTAACATAGACAAGAATGATGGGATAATATAAGTTATAAGAGTTAATAAGAAGCCTGAGCTAATGGGCCAATCAGTTTATAGTTAATGTAGACCTCTGTGTGATTTCTTTGGGACTTAATGACTATGGGAACTGGGCAGATAAGAAAATTCGGTCAACAAACTCCGAAAAGTTATAGTACTTACTACAAAGAAGAATTTCAAGAAGTGAAAAAAAATCACATCCTGTGGTTCAGAGTCTAAAATCATAATTTACACATATGTAAGCATCTGGCAGAATAGGGACTACATAAACAATGTGTAATAAATGGCCCTTTGGAATTCCATAGCACCTACCATAATATTTTAATGTTTTGTCTTCCAAAGAACTAAAGAGAAAAGACTATAATCCCCAGCAGCAACAATAACAATACTATCTACCATATCATAGGCAAGTATTCATTCTACATATTACCCCATGTAAATACACCAGTATCAAAACCCTCAAGAGGAATTATTTGTACTAACTTGCTTTATACTTGAGAAGTAATTATTCAAAGTGTCTTAGTCTTATGTTGACTATATAGAATTCCTCAGACTACATAATACCTGTAGGCTCTTGCTAAATGTTTGGTGAATGAATAAGGCAGGTACTTGACAGAGAATCTGACAAAAACCATTACTTAACACTTAAGAAAACTGAGGCCAAGATGAGCTTATTGATGTGTTTTTCCACATAAACAGTAAGTAAATAGCAGTAACAGAAATTAATCTCAGTTCTCTTGGCAATTAGTCCAAGCTATCATCAATGTGATATTTCTGTCCTCAACAAGGATATAAAAGGGCTAAAATTCACAGAAATCCAAGAATAGAAAGAAAACATTACTAACAAGTCCAAAGTTTAAAACATGCAATAGGTAAAACATTCCTCAGCCTCTGGAATGCTTGACAGCCCTCAGGTATTGATTAATTGTTCACATGCCTTAGAAAAGTCTTTAAGAGCTTGATAATCAGTAAGTAACTTTTATTTCTTTTTTTAAAAAAGGGGTATTATAGGTATGATATGTTTATGTATGCGTACTGCATATTCACATTTATAAGTGTATGTACATGTGCACACTTGAAGGCAAGAAGTTGATGTCTGCCATCTTCACCTTCCACTTTGTTTCCTGAGGTAGAGTCTCTCTTTGAACCTGGAACTCACTGAATAGTCTACTCTCACTAACCATTTTGCCACAAGGATTTTATGTCTCTGATTTCCAAACTCTAAGCTTTTAGATGAGCCACAACACCACCCAGGTTTTTTTTAAAGAAAGATTTATTTTATTATTTTTAACTTCATGCATATCTGTGTGAGTGGGTATGTGCACATCACCACCCAGTTCTTTTAAGAAAAAAAGAGATTTATTTTATTATTTTTAACTGTGTGCATATCTGTGTGAGTGTTTGCTTATGGGTATGTGCACATAAGTGCAAGTATTTGCAGAGGCCAGAAAAGGCTGTCATATTTTCTTTTACAAGAGTTACAAGTGGTTATGAATCGCTGATCAAGAACAAACCAAACTTGGGTCCTCTACAAGAGCCATCTCTCTACACCATCCCCTACACATAGCTTTCTTTATACAGGTGGTGGCGATCTGAACTCAGGTTCGCATGCTTACATGATAAGCACTTTACATGTTGACTATTCCCAAAGGACCAGAGAATTTTTCCCATTAAAAATAAATAAGCTTCAGTATTCCAGAGTCAAGGAAGGAGCTACAAGTGTCTTTCATTCCAAACCCTGATTCCTAGACTTGTAGAAATCATCTCTAATGCTGCAGAAATGTGAGCCTGTGAGATGGGCACCTTTACCGTCTGGACTCGTTCGGCCACGTTTCTTGAAATCCACCCTTTTAAGAGGAAAAGTTAAGCTGCATCCTTAAGTCAGTGTTACTAAAATCAGTTTGTTTATTAATCTCCAGCTCTGTGGTCTTCTTTGGATTCTTTGAAATACTTCAAGTATCTCTCAAGATAGTGTTTTAGAATCCGATTCTTTCATTCAGTTGCCTCCTTACTGTCCAGGGTCACCTAGTATATCCTTTGTGGCTAGTTCTCTCATTGCATGAACTTAACTAAGCCTGTCTCCTGGTTTTCTCTAGTATTAATTTTTGTTTTGTTTTGTTTTGTTTTTAAGAAAACAAACTCATGGAGATTGAGAATCTTTATCTTCTTAAAATCTATCAGAATATCAGTCATGAAACAGATTTTCAAGTGAAGTGCGTAAAACGAATGGTCTTTTGGTTGTGGGCCTTACGTTTGAATAACTAAACCATCTTTCCAGCCCTGAGACGAACGTCCTAACTCAGAAACAAAGTATGCAACCAAGAAAACCGCATACTTATGCTTGCTCTGAGTTCTTGGAGGCCAGCTGTATGTTTGAAATTGGATATTTCCACTGGGTGAAGTTGTGGGGCCAGTAGTTTATTTCTTATTTACTGAGACCTTTTTCTCCCTTTGAAAGTCAGTGAAACGCTTTTGAAGATAATGGAATTTTTTCACCAGTACCTCAAGAGTGACTGAAATCTACAGTCAGGCTAATTATATGTCCCCACAAACGCAACTTCAAATCTTTCCTCATTCTTCAGAATGTTCTAAAATCATTTCTTTCAGTGTTCCTTTGTGACCTCCATCAGCAAATGTTACTGAAATAGTCTCAAAACAGTAGGAAAGGAGCCATACTTGTCAAGACTTCATTTTCTACCCACACATCACATTAGCAAAAAATTTAAAATCCCATTTGCAAGTTGAAAATCCTTTTGGACTGATATTCATAAAAAGATATTCTTTTCCATATATTTAAATGAAAAGGTTAGAAACAAAGAGAAGGTTGTTTTTCGATATCTAAAGTGCAAACAAAGAAACAAATTACTAACAATAAGGTTGATCCTATCTCAAAGAAAAACAATACCAAGCAAAACCCACAAAATATTCTGTAAAAGTACTGACATAATTTCTTTCTAGAACCAAGGCATTTCCTGAAATGTGAAAACCAAAATCCTGTCAATGTACAATATCAGAGATTAATACGTGTTGTTTTAGCCTATATTCCAATATTTCCCTAAATTATAACAATCATCCATAATCCACCCAATAACCAAGAGCCTCCCACAATCCAACTCTTGGGATGTGGACATCATGTTCTCTAGACTTCTTCCAGCTAAACGTGGGCAAAAGTGGGTCCCTGAGAAAATTTGAGAAAATGACAGTCTTGGGAAGACCAGGGTTAATCTTTGTTGATAGATAACACCTGCCAAGTTTCAGGAGGCCTCCCCTAATCAAATCTGATCAATATCATTCCTGAAGGAATCCATAACCTCTTGTTTCCTATGGAAACAAAAGCAAAACCAGTTCCCCAAAGCAATGTATCATTTAAGTTCCATTTTACAAATACATTTTTTGACTTCTGCTGTTTAAAGTTAAAGCATTCTTAAAAATATCTAGGCTGGTTTATTTCATCAGTCTCTCTTTCAATCCTATGTCTCTTAACAATTGTCATTTGCTTATCAACAATCAAAAAATTCAAAATCAACAATAGGATCTAGACTCCCTGCATATTTCCCATCTTTATGTGGTTTTTATTTTTTTACTCTTACTGTGTTTTAAAGACTTATTATTTTTAATCTATTAAGCTTATGCACATTGTAAAAACACACTGGAACATTTTTACAGGTTTTTTTTCCATGTGGATGTATTTTACTGCCTATCTTTTAGCTTTTTTTGACCCCATGAGCAAAGTTTAGATGCTAAGCTACACCTAGATCTTCAATGCTGCTCTACAGACTGGTTCTGCCCACTCTAGTCCATTCATGAAAGTCAAGCCCAAAGCTTGCAGCCCAGTAGGAGATGCATGACCAGGAACTGCATTCAACCCCCCAGAGTGCTGATGTTAGCCTATGACAGGCAGTTTTACTTCCTTTTTGTTGTTGTTGTTCATAATTAACATGCTGGCTGCTCCAGGGCTTACCAGTAGGCAGAGACTCTTAAAGGAGTCCTACACTTTTTTCCCCCCAAGCTTTCTCAGGCCCTACATGGAAACAGAGCCCCATGTTGATATGCCAAAATGTAGTAGGTTATTTTTACTCTTTGTTCTTTGGGCTCTTTGGGGGACCTACCACCCAACTCCCAAATAAATCACAGCCTAACTTGGCTTGTTTCTTGCCAGCTTTTCTTAAATTATCCTATCTATTTTTTGTTTCTGGACAAAATTAAATTTTCTTAAATTAATTTATCCCATCTATTTTTCTCTATTTTTACATACCTTTCTTTACTTCTTTCTCTGCAGCTTGCTATGTAGCTTGGTGCCTGGCCCCTGATGTCCTCATCTCCTTTTCTTTCTTGTTTCTCTATCTCCTCTTTCCAGATTTCTCCTCCGATTTATATTCCCTGCCTGCAAGGTCCCCATCCTTTCTCCTGCTTTGCTATTGACTGTTTGGCTCTTCCTTAGATCATTAGGAGTTTTAAACAGGTAAAGAATCAGAGTTTCACAGAATTAAACAGATGCAACACATATTTACATCATGAAATAAATGCTCTACTGCATAAACAAATGTAATATATTTTGAATTAATATTCTACAACAAATATGACCCAGGGGTGACCAATGGTTCTCCTGAAAGACAAAAGGAATTCAGGGTGGGGATGAGAAAGAATGAGGAACTTAGCTTGCTCTCCAAAACCAAAAAAAATAAATAGCATTAAAACTATATTTAAAAAGATATGGGAAAAGCATTATTCAGGGACAACTAGGCTACAAAACTATTTCTCTTATTTGTTTTGTTTGCTTGGCCTTATTTATAATAAATAAATGATAGTAAGTGTCTTTGTTACTGCTCTATTTCTATGGAAACATCATAACCAAGGAAACTTATAAAAGAAAATATTAGAAGCCTTGCTTATAGTTTCAGTGGGTTAGTCCAAGATCATCACGGCAGCAGCCAAGCATGGTGCTGGAACAGTAGCTGAGAGTTTATATTTTATCTGCAATGTGGAGGAAGAGTGGAAGTGCTTGGGTCTGGTATGGACATTTAAAACCTCAAAGCCCATCTCCAGGGGCACACCTCCTCCACAAGACAATAGTGCCTACTCGTCCCTAGCCAGTCCACCAACTGGGAGCCAAACATTTAAATACATAAGCTTATGAGGGCCATACTGATTCAAACCATCACAGACAGCAGAGTAAAGGTCACTGAGTATAAGTCTTCACACACAAGTTATCACCAAAACTTCCAAGAATGACCTTCAGTTTTAGGGATCTAAATTTAAATTTTCACCAACCCCTTCTGTCAAAATTCTCAAAAATAGTATGAAACATGGAAGTATGATACAGAGACAGCTAGAATTCTAACTTGAAGAAGTGGGTATGAAATCAGTATCTCTGATCCAATCATAGCGGAAGTAACTTAACTATTGAAATATTTACCTAACAGAGATGCCTTTGTGTACACCATAAAAGGTGGCATCTGAAACAGGACTGAGAAAGAATCCAGGTTGTATGTGATGTTGTTGCTGGTGCTTCTTAATGCTCATCAGGTAGTATTTTGCATGGTGAAATGGAATCAGTTTCTTTCATTTTCCTCCTGTCAATATAATACTACTTCTGAATCCTCATGAGCATATAAAAGTAATCTGCAGAATAATGCTGCAAGATATTATTCTATCCTGTTTTCATACAAAACACTTCAATGCCCCTCTCTAAAGGCTATCACTGAAATGAAAAAGAGAGGCTAATATTTTGTTTCAGTTTGTGTTCTATTGCTTTGAAGAGACACCGTGACAATGACAAGTCTTATAAAAGAAAGTATTTAGTTGGGGTTTGCTTACAGTTTCAGAGGTTTAGTCATGATAGAGAGCATTATGGCCTGCAGGCAGACATGGTACTGGAGAAGTAGCTCAGAGTTACACATTCAGGTCCAGAAGGAGCAGGAAGTAAGAGCCACTGGGCCTCGCTTGGGCTTTTGGAACCTCAAAGTCCACCCCCAATGAAATACTTCTTCAAGCAAGGACACAACTTCTAATCCTTCTCCTTAGTGCCACTCCCTGACAATTAATTATTCAAATATCTCAACCCAAGGAGACTATTCTTATACAAACCACCATGTACTTCGAAAGTATGGCTTTCAGGAAATGACAAAGTATATGATGTAGCTTTCCTCCAAACTGGAATAGTTCTTCTTGGAGAAGGAAACTAAGACTCAGAAAGTTAAAAATTATGAGAATCAGGAAGTTCAGAAAAACTAGACTGCTATATAAGGCTATATATAACTCCAAGTTATATAATGAGTGAACAGTTTCTGCAGTAGAGGAGGCTGATGCTATGGGCAGGTTGGACCAGGAGATTCAGGGATGCAGCTCTTGAAAGGAATCATCTTTGTTGGGGTGGTACAGCTGCTCCTTTAAATAACCCAAGTAGAGTTTTTTGTCTGACCACACTAGGCCTAAGCAGAATCATCTTTATTCTGTCATCAGTGCCCTGTCTTGGGTGAATAGACAATTGTTCATATCTTCCCAGAAACAGTTTGAAGCATGGGCCATAATCAGCATGTCTGAGACATCATTGGGGAACTAAAAACAAAACAGTTCGAGAGAAAAACCATCAGGGCATTAAAAATGAACACCACAAAAGTCATTACAGATGCCACACACAGAGTTGTCCATTTTTTCTAATTTATATAAGGATTATTTTAAAGCTGATAATGGGAGTTATATATACATATATATGGATATATTGGCTCTAATATTTAGCCTTTTATCTATTATGATTTCTACAGACATTAATTTGTCTATTTTCAATTTGATAGGTTTTACGAAATGGTCTATAAATGGGCTTTTGTGAAGTAGTTTGGAAATTCAATTATCACTGGTTCTGCGGCTCCTACAGTTAAATTGAAGTTCAAATAAAAAATAAAATCATTTGGAACACATTCTCTTTAGAAATCAAGAGTCTAGAAGGATAGAAACGCAGGCAGTTATGGCAGAACACCTATAAAGTTTTAGTTTTACTTATCTCTGTGACTAAGATCATTTGTACCCCATTTAAACTAAAAGGAATATTCCTAGTGTGCTCTTATTTATCTAAAACTACAAAAGATAAAAGAATATATTTCAAACAAGCTATAAAAATACAAAGTTACAAAAGGATAACAATGCATATATATGACATGTAGCTTCTTTATCTGGCCATGCCACTCTTTATTAATAATAATTTCCTTCAATTGCTTCTCTTAATTCAAAATGAAAACATAATCTTCTTAACTCCCTGGTCAGATCCTAGAATAGTAAGGTTTTATATCTATCACTTAATCTGCATCTTAATTAAACTATTAAATGCTGTCTCAGTACGTGCAGAAATGAGCTACGCTGTCTCTAACTCCTTTTCATTCAGTTTCAATCTGAAGTTTACATACTTCCTCTTTACTATAAAAGTCTGATAAATGACCAATAAAAACCAAAGGCTGGGATTTGGAGATTAGCTTTATTTGTAAGATTTGCTTTTGTTGCTTCTGTTTTAGAAAGTTATTTATTCAAGGACTAATCGGTCCATTCTCAAAGAGATTTTACAAATGAGTTTTCAAGGTTTTATTTTTTGATGAAACTATTACAATTTTCAGTAGCTCTTACTAAAGACAGGGACGAATTAATATCTCTATCCCATGGAATACCAGAAGTGAATGGAAGAACTACAATCTTTAAGGAATTAAATGTTTTCAGCACTTTGGATTATAGGTAGGAATAAAATATTATTTTCTGGATTTAACTCTTTGAACCCTTCATCCTCAAAATCATTGGAGGATACCTTCCCAGTCTCCCTACTTTGGAACAGATGTCCCTTAAAAATTCCAATAACCCCTTACCATACCTTCTCGTGACAAGCAGCATAGTCATCCAAATAACATGTGTGTCTATCTCTTCCTCCAAAAGGTAAACAGGTTTTAACTTTATATTCTGCCAGGTGTTGATTTCAAGTTCCCACTTATTATTTATTACATATTGGAATAAAATCCTTAAGGACAATGAGATATAGTTCCCAAGCTTAAGTTACTATTCTAAGCCTTTTACATATATCAGATTTTCAGATCATTCCTATGTTTTACTATGGTCCCATTTTACACTGAAGAACTGAAGTACAGAGAAATTAGTTACACTGCATGCTAACTGCCCCATTGGCTGAGTGCCTATATACAAGAGAGTGAACACTCACTGAAAACCACTCCAACACAAATCCATGGGTGACTTAAAACACTGAGTAGGACCATGCAATGGGGAAAACTGTTCCTTGTTTCCCTACCTCTGTGTTTTATATTAAATTAGTAAATTAAAATTATTGATGAATAAAAGTTTAAGGATTGAATTATTAACGTGCAACCAGAGAGATCCTAATACCGATTCTTACTAATTATTTTGCATAAGAAAAAAATCTATATAATTTGGAATCATATTTACTCTTTAATAAACAAGTGTTGTCTTTTAATATTATATAGTACATATTTCCCAGTGAGGGAAATTTCTCATTCTATGTTGTGCAAAAGAATTCTCTTTTAAAAATACATTTTGAACGAAAATAGAATTGCATCACCCTCCCCACAATTCCTCTCTCCAGCAGTGCCAGGTACCCTCCCTTCAACATTTCCCATGCACTCCCTACAGTAAAATTGAAAGCCTCTTTCTTTTAGATTATTATTGTTGTCATATACAAATTATGTATATGTGTGCATAAATAAATAAAAACAGATTGCTGTATCTGTGCTTGTCTGTATACGGTTTCAGGACTGAGCACTCTGCATTGGGCAGTCAATAAGGGGCTCATTATTGGAAAAGGCTAATTCACCTTCTCCAAGCAGTCATTAGGTGCCTGTAGCTCCTTGTCTATGAGTGGGACTCCATGAAATTTCGCCTGTCCGTGTTAACATCTCCATTGACAGTGCTGTTGTTCTGGACTTGTTTATGCAGTCTTTCTGATATCATGTCTCTCACAGTCTTTCTACCCCCTCTTTTGCAGTGTTCCCTGAACTAGCAATGCAGCAATTGTATTGTTGTGTTTCTTGAGGCTGGCTGGGTTCCCCAAGATCCAATGATCTCTGCATTGTGTCCAGTCTGATAACAGCCTTTATTTGCTTTAAAAAGAGGTTTCTTTGGTAAAAGGGTGGTATCTATAAGTATAAGGATAAACTTTAAATTGTAGTCAGGAATTATGCTGGCCTAGCAAACTCCAAACCCTCAGTTGTGAGTAGAAAAGACAGAGCAACCACAGAAACCAAGGAGGTGCAAAGGCATCATAGGCATGAGAGGAGGCATTGAGAGAGAAGGAGCAGGAGAGATGATGTGAAGAGAAAAATGAACAAATAGGGAAAAAGCTTCAACTAAAGAGAAGGGAGCGAGGTCAATACAGAATGAGATGGAGGATGCTGGGCAAATAATGCCAAAGCTGCTCGATAAAGACTCAAGGAATATTTTTATCTTTACCTAAAATTATATATGTGTGTATGTATATATATATATTATTTTATATATTACTTAAAAAGAGTTATACAAATTGTTTTGACAATATCCTCCATAAGCATCATAGACTAACAAAAATTGAAAAATCTCCTTCCAAATGGTTGGTCAGGGTAGTCGAAGTAACTCCCAAAGTAATATAGACTATCAATGTAGCCCTTGGTTGCCTCTCAGAATTTGAGGGTAGGCCCCTATTGCTAAGGAAACCACACATTTAGGACAAAGGGACTGGATAATCAAGCTGGATCTGGTTTCAAAGCCTCCTTCCTGAGGTCTAATTTTCCAGGGTGCCAGAAATCACTATGCAAACTGCCAAAGAAAGGAAAGCAATTAAATAGACGTGCAGAGCTGCAATACCTATGAACCAAAATGATGACCAGCACATCAAGATATCTATCTATAAAGGGGCAATAAGTGGCACTCGTATCTTAGCAGTAACCAATGACTGTGTAATTGGACTTGAGGGAAAGCATACATGGTACTGGAGACTCAGGCAACTTCTCAGGGCTAATGAGATCATGGACCTTAGAAAAGAATCAAAAGATAGTTCTTGATCTGCCTGATTCCAGTGTAGTCTATGTGCATACTCCAATAAGTCAGCATAGAGACACAAAAATGTAAAGTTGGTATTCAAAGTAAATGTGTTAATAAAGGTAAAGATGGTAACCTGGGCTTGCCATTGACAGGGAATTAACTAAAACAAGTCAGAGGAAGTTGAGGATTTGAGGGTTGTATTGCTTCCAGCACCTAGTTAAGATGCAGTGACTCGGTAGTAAACACAGAGAAGAGGGATGATGAGAGCTTTAAAACATTATTGCTGTGCCTAGCTTCAGACATGCACTTGATTGGCTAGTTTTATTGAAAATTCTCATCAGATGAACAAGACTAAATACCACTTAGGACGCATTTGAAGAAACTTGACACTGGCTTAGATGTAGTTGATCACTTAAACTAAGAAGGCAAACCTTCACTTCATGGTTTATCTTCTCAAAGTAATTGCATATGTTCTGGTTTAGAAATAGTGTACAAAACCATCCTGGAACTCAGAGTAATTTGTAGAGGAACCCAGCTCAAGGATGCAACTGAGCATATGAGCTGCAGATGGGATATTTTTCTTATTTATCAAATTTTAGATAAATTCATAACACATATATGTATATTTGAACACCTATGGCATAGAGGACCAGATGCCCTGGCAAGGAGCAGGAGGGAAATTCACAGAACTCAGGAAATAATGCACATTTTCCCCCTGCAACACAACAAAAGTTGCATTTAAATTGTACATAAAACACTTTTACAAGCAGATCCCTTTTCCAAGGAAATGAAAAGCCATGACTAACTTGTGGGTACATAAAACTTCGTGGGGTGAGGCCTCAGACAATTGATTTTAAAGGTTCATTCTTTTCCAATTGTGGTATTTTGTTTTAAGGAGGCACATGAAACACTTCAATTTACCCCTTGGCCACTTTAAAACTTTTCTTAAATTCCCATATGTCTCTAATAGGGTTCTCTGAAAAACAGCTCCTTCTGTTTTCATGCAAGTCAGCTATGTAAAGGAATTGAAGCTTCATGAAGAGCAGAATTTGTGGATCACAAAGGAAGTGACCAGTGTAGATAGATGAGGTCCAGCAAACTCTACAGTGAGAAGTAGCTAAGGTCCTAATTTATGAAGTGTCAGGCTAAGCTGATGTCCTCTTCAAGGTCTATGGATGCAAATGAAAGCAATGAGGTGGCTACTTTCCATATATTTCACACTTCCCCTCCATTCTTAACTCTAGCACTGCTCCTGTCTACCTACTTATTTGCCTTAATAAGTAGTTCTGGGGCTGGCAAGATGTCTCAACAGTTAAGACATTGTATGTTCTTCTGGAATACTCATTGGTGGCTCCCAACCAACCTGTAACGCCAGGGGATCCAATGCCCTATTTTGGCTTTCCCAAGCACCAGGTGGTCATGTGGTACACAGACATATATGCAGATGAAACACCCATGATGTAGGAGGGTCTTCTATCTATCTGTTCCTTTCATTGGTTAATTAATAAAGAAAACTATTTGGCCTGATAGGTCAGAACATA
>LOEQ01004728.1:18344-45346 GCA_001685075.1 Bramus lutescens | reverse complement strand
CAGGGAAATGCAAATCAAAACAACTTTGAGATACCATCTTACTCCTGTCAGAATGTCTAAAATCAAAAATACCAATGATAGCCTTTACTGGAGAGGTTTTTTTTTTTTTAACATGTACCATCTAGTGTATCAACTACAGGACAAGTCCCACACCCAGGAGCAGTTGGCCAGCACAGCGACATAAACAGGGCTCATTCATTGAGTTACTAAGTTGAGAAAGAAAAACAGAGACAGAGAATTAAAACATGATCAAACACGAATTATATGAATTTGGGGGTATAGGGAGGTGAGAAATGGTCTGGGAGGAGTTGAAGTAGGTAAATGAACGTGATCTAAACACATCGATTGTGTGAAATTACTAGAGTTACTAAAAGCATTATAAAGAATAAAATTAGATATTAACATTGTAAAATATTTTTCATTTTTAGTTTTCATTCTTTTTTTATAATTTATCATTGGTGTTTGATATAAATAGTATGTAAATATCAGAAATGATAAAGGGAAGCAGGTAACTGACCAAAGTCCCCCAGCTCCACACTTTTTTAAATTGCATCTTTCTAACTCATTGAGGATTTCTTGGTAATTTCAAAAATTCCAACGTGTTTAAGGAAAAAAATTGCAAGTTTATTCCAAGCTATTTATCTACTCTTTAATCAGAAACCTGAAGAGTTATGTCTTTACATGAAATGTGCTCCGGTGCTTTCCTCTTGTGGAGAGTTATCTACCAAGTATCTCACTTTGAAAACCCCTCCCTGCAATCCAAGGCAAAGAACTTAAATACAATGATACTGCCTGTTCACACAAGAACATATTATTATCTTTCTAATAAGATGTAAACAATTTTTTTGCTCTCCACCTAGTTGCTAAATGTTGAAGGATTAATTTGCATGAAATAGTCCCATAGAAACAATTATCCAGTATCAAATTCCTCTGTTCTTCAATAGAGGCATTATTTTTTCTGACCATACACCTGCTTCTTAAATAAAGATTTAAAACCAAAATTAAAGCTCAAATTCTAGAAACCAGCTGACATAGACCTTAGATTTTGAAAATCCACATTTAAAAACATGCTTTAGATTGATACAAAGTGTCTTTAAACTACAGAATATCATAAAATTTATACAGAGATGATTTCTTAAAAATATAGTTATAGCCTGCTGTCAAAAGACAGTCACCAGGTAACCAGAGTTTTCTGTCTTCTGTATCCTCAGGATGAAGGTATTGATGACAGTGGCAGTGATGAGAACCACAATGCTAAAAGTTTCATGGCATGACAAGACTGGAATTTTCTACTGAGTACTTTTATGATTTTTTTTGAAAAACAGTGGCAGTTCAAAGCATTAGCTTCTATTTCTGTCAATGATTATTACGACACAGACTTCATTTACCAGTTTCTTTTAACCCAAAGTAAGAACTAATAGAGGAGCTATGGAAGATGAGCAAACGCATACTGCACCCCACACACATACTCACTCACACACACGCACACACACACACACACACACACACACACACACACAGAGTCAAGCAAATAATGGAATGTCTCAAAATGTCTGAGATTCCCAACTCTACCTGTCTCTAAACAACATGTTCATGCTAGTCACCAATTGCTCTCTTTTTCACATGAATCTTTAAAAAAAATAATGTGGTTACCCAAAAGTCAGAGTTCATTAGAAAATTAATTTAGTTGATTTTAGATGATTAGTTGTAAAAAAATGTTAATACAAAATATTTCAAAATAAATCAAGTGACATGCAATTTTATTTTCTAAGGTGAAAATATATTACTTTACTAATAGAAGATGTCTTCTGGGAATAATGTACTGCCAGGACCCCAGTGGCCTGAGCCTCTATGACACTAACCTCAAAGAACAGATTTTGTCTAAAGAGCTTACTGATTCAACAGTGTTGTCACAATGTCACAAATTGCTCTGGGCAATGTAGTGAAGGGTCCTTAAATATGTTATTATTCAACATCACTGTGCCTGCTACTTTGGGAATTTACAACAGACTTTTCCGTATCTAGGCACTCCAGAGCCCCATCAATTTGATACATAAAAATAACCCTCACACTGTTATTTTAACATATGCACAAAATCCTCACCACTAGAAACATCTGCATTCCCAGCAATCTATGTACTATACTTCATATTTAATGACACTAAACCAGAGTTGACAGAAAGGCCAGCAGAGAATTTGCGTGAATACTTTGCTTATTTGTAATATATGGTATCACATTCCTGGGAAAAATATTGTCTAGCATAATCCACAGTGCTACCATCTTTCAGATGAATTGTTCTAACCTTGGTCTACAGGCATAAACTAAAATGCATTTCAGATAATGTTAGTTCCTCTTATAATTATATTCTGTGCACATTCAGGTCGAGAGGAGTTAAGAAGCATCTGTGTTTGCCAGTGGGAGCAAGAAACCTTGAACCAAAAACAAATGCATAAATCTAATGCTAGGTAGGAATCTGGCTATTAGGTGAATGCTGACCATGGGTAGAGAGAATGAGGGCTGCAAATCTTTACCTCCACTGACACTATAGTATCCAGAAGATAACACCGATAATAAATTATCATAATCTTGTGCCTATAAAATGAATCTTCTGAAATGCCTTGGAAACCTTTGTATGATTGCCTATTAGATATTAGATATGATAAACATCTTTTAATATAGTCTCAAATTTGCTGTAGCTTTCCAGCATTTTTTTAAAAAAGTATTGTCAAGTGATTGTGCATTGGGAGAACTCTGAATCAAGAGGTATTGACAAAAAAAACTATTATTTGTATAATAATGCCTTGTCATTTTTCCTTTTATGTCTTTTTCTTATATATTACGTTTTCCAGTTTTTATGTTTTATGGAATATATTTTGTGTGCAGATGTGTGCACCTCTGTGTTTGTATTTGTTTCTTGTACGTTTTCCTTGATTTGTTTGTGTTTGTTTTGTCTTATGCTGGTTTGTTTGCTTTCACTTTATCTTATTTTATTGCTTACTGTTATTTTCATGTATTTTCTAGTGAGATAAAGAAAGGATGTGAATCTGAATGTGTAGAGAGGTGGGAAGGATCTGGGGGGCATCATCAGAATATATTTTATGAAAAAATGTCTACTTTCTATTTGAAAATATTGTATTTTGGAGACAATAAAAATAGTTACAATGATATAATTACTGATAATTACCAAAAATTAACCAAATGATCTAAAACTAATTTTATAATTTATGAACATTTGGTTGATAAATCTTCACATGACTTATTATATATGAGAAGTCATTGGATATATGTTTTCAAAATTGTAAATACATATTTAAAATACACATCCAAATCATATTAACTATAAAATTGATGAGTACTCTTTCTCTTTAAAAATATAAATGAATGGCTGTGGAATGACTGGATAAATAATCTCTCCTGTAATAGAAAAAGAGTTCACGAGGTTTTATGCAATGGAGTCCATCTACATCCATCTACAACAGAGGTTTGGTTTGGTTTAGTTTGTTCTGTTAGTCTTTGTTGCTTAGTCTTTGTTTCTGTTTTCACCAGTTGGAAGAGAAAAGAGAAAGACAACAGAGACAGAGACAGGAAGATCCACAGACACATATAAAGAGAAATAGATCAACAGAGAGAGGCAGAAAAGGGAAAGATGTTCATATCTAAGACACAGATAAAAAAACAAACAACTACATGCCAAGATTTTTACTTTACTCTTGTGAGGTCTGCTCAAGAACAAAAGGAAAATCAAAAATCATCTCTCTGAAAGTAGTTAGCTTTTAATGTTTTCTTTTATCACAAAATCTAAAGTGACTGCAGCATCTAAAAGAGACATTTCATTGAATGGGATGAAAATCAAAAGAAAGAATCAAATGGAATTGTGTGTGGACATAAAATTAAATGGGTGAAAACAGTAAAATGCACTTCATGGGTGAAAATAAAAGCCAATATTTAGTTAAGCAATCACTGGCAACATTTGTTTCAGTAAATAAGTGTGCCATATTGGTACTTAGAAGATATTTTCTAAAGTTTATTCCACACTGAATCCTTTCATCCACCACTATAAGAAAACATGTAAGTTTCCTACTGTTAATTTATTAGTTTGCTTATTGATGAATATAGCTATAGCATTTAATTTTAATTTTTCTTTTCTTTTTAAATCATTTTTAAAGATTTTTAAAATTTATTTTGTATATACACACCAGAAGAGGGCACCAGATCTCATTATAGATGGTTATGAGCCATCATTTGGTTGCTGGGAATTGAACTCAGACCTCTGAAAGAGCAATTAGTGCTCTTATCCTCTGAGCTATCTCTCCCACCCCAATTTTAATTTTTCATTAACTTATAATGAGTACTCTATACATCTACATACATCTGTCATCTTTTCCTCAATAATTTACTTTGAAAAGAAGGTTTCTAAGGGGAGAGATTGATTTCTCTCAAACAATAGAATAGTTTAAGTCACATTAAAATTAAGTATAGTTGAAACCAACTTAATAAAATAAAGAGCAATTTATTGAGCCATCTTGTAAGTAGGAAGTTAAACAGTATTCTGACATAGATATGGCAAGGATTTCAATGCTCTTTCTTTTTCTGCATTTTGGCTATACTTCTTTTATTGATTGATTTCATATTTTATGCTTTTATTTCATGATTATCACAAATACTCATTTTCTAAAGCAAAAGGTGGGATCACCAATGTTGGGTTACAGGAAAATACTTTTCACTGTTATACATACTAAAGAGCATGGATATGAAGAAAGATTGATGGACTGAATAAACTATACGGACTGGGGTAACCCAGACCCAGAAAGACAAATATAATACATACTCACTCGTAAGTGGCTTTTAGACATAAAGCAAAGAATAAGCAACCTACAGTCCATAACCCCAGAGAACCTAGACAACAAAGGAGACCTTAAGAGAGAAATACATGGATATACCTAGGAAGGAGAAAAAGAGAAGATCTCCTGAGTAAACTGGGAGTGTGGGGGCCAGGGAGAGAGGATGGAAGGGAAGATGGGAGGAAGGAAGCAAAGTGAGGAAAAAAGTATAGCTCAATTAAAAAAATGAAGTATGGGGAAAAAAAGAAAGCTGGGAAATTAAGGTTAGGGCCAGGGACGTGGTTCAGTCCTTAAGATCATTTGCTTCTCTTCAGGGCTCAAGAATTTGGTCGCCAGCTCCCACACAGAGTGACAACCAACCTTCTGCAACTCTAACTGCAGGAGAGTCAATACCCAGTTCTCATCTCTGAGGGTTTCTTGCACATGCATGCCATATTTGAACACACACGAGCACACATGCACACAAGCATACATAAAAATAAAATAAAATACATTTTTAAAAGTTCAGGTAGATCATTCAAGTTTCTGTGTTTTCCCTATGGTTTAAATTTTTAAACCACTCAAAACTGAGTCAATCTGCTCTTTATATTCCCCTCTCATCCCACACTACACTCTAAGTCAGCTGCGTCATGTAACTCCACTTCTTGCTGTTGTTTGCACATGGGCCTCATTATCTCAGCTGAGAGAGAGCTGTATATTGGCTTGTCCCAGCGAATAACTTTGCTGTTTCCACCTTAAACTGAAAGTTGCTTCCTCTTAACTTTCATATATTGAAACACCATGAAAAGATCTTTTTCCTGATCCTGGTACAGACTAATATTTATACATGGAGTTGGGAGCAGGGATGTAATTAGAGTAGACTGAGACATCATGTCAATAGCCGGGGACCAAACACTAAAGAACACATTGGTGGTTAAAAAAGAAGCCTGTTTTCCAATGAGAAGAGGACTCTGGGAAAGTGTGAGATCATAGATTTCCTCTGATCAAATACTGATCAAGTACTTCCACAAGCCATACCAGCCATCTTGCCCTCGAGTCCAGAAACAATGGGTTTTATAGGATGGGATATCTACCACTTCAAAATAATGCCATAACCTACCATTTAATTCAGAATTTATTTGGACATTTCAAAGAGATAAAACAGGAAAAAATGATTTCTTTAATAATTGTATAACGTATGAAGCCTCCACTGAGAAGAATAGGAAATACATTTTTGTCAAAATTGTTTTAAATTATAAAAAATACCTTGGAAAATAACTTCTATCACATTTCACAGTCCATCTCAAAGATGTTACACAAAGATAGAATACTCTCCCTTATAGCTATTTACTTATTTTCTTTATTTATAGACTTAATTAGCTCCATTCCCAGGGGTCCCAGTTGACAAATTAACATTACCAGGACACTGAATGGTACTCAGGTGATCTGAAAGAATTTAAATGCCTTTCAATTTGTTGGAAACACAATTTGCCCAAAGGTGGCCTAATTAAGTAAGCTTTAAAACCCTCCAGAAGGAAGGCTCACATCACCACTAGCCAGAAAGGTAAACAGCATTTATTGCTGTGTTATTCTACATAAACTCTCAAGTAGGGAAAAATCTGTGCAAGAATACCTAAGATCAAAGTATATTAGCATAAGAATTCAAGTATCATGGCCAAATGGCCAAATACTTTACTTAAACCTCATATTTACTGTCCCTACATTCTTTCATTAGCCTTTGGATTATAAATTTTTAAGTGACTATATGTCAATAAATCAGTAAGGTCCTGGAGTTCCTTACATATATATGTTACTTTCTGTGTGTTTTGATTTTTTTCTTCTGAGACTTGAAAGAGAAGAAGGTCATGTCAAAAGTAAAAGTATCATGAGGAGAAATTATTTGGACTATAAGTTGTTCTACACCAGTAGAGAAATATTGAAGCAAAAAAAAATATTACCGAGGGAGGAGTCCTGTTGAGCCATCCAGAACAACTTTTACCAAAATATAATTGCAAGGGCTGTAAATATATTTGCCTTAATGGCTAGTACTACACCTATAATTGTAAGCACTCCATTTACCTGATGCACGTCTGCACAAATAAAGCAATAAAAAGCTTTGAAATACTGGACAGCAGAGGGTGTTTCTCATTGCCTCTCAATGAGTTCCAGCCATGACGGCTATCTCAGTGATGGAGAGGCCAT
This sequence comes from Bramus lutescens, assembly GCA_001685075.1. Taxonomy (NCBI): domain Eukaryota; kingdom Metazoa; phylum Chordata; class Mammalia; order Rodentia; family Cricetidae; genus Bramus; species Bramus lutescens. Next base: position 38,324 of record LOEQ01004728.1, on the reverse strand, counting down.
TAGCCTCATGCCAGTCCACAGCCAATCTGAACCTAAAGTGCCCCTGAGTTGTCCAGACATACCCCATTACTCCTGTTTTGCTTTTTCTACCCAGTTGAGTTGTTTTTACTGCTTTTCAAACTCAAAGTACCAAAGAAGGCCAAAATCAACTACCAAAATTTTCTTTGAACATAAAACCTTTCTTTTAGGGATTTTACGTTCAAAGGAAAAATTGGCAAGATATATTTTAGCCCAAGTGGGAAGCCATCCTCGGTGACAAAACAGTACGCAGGTGCAAAACTGCAAACCTCGAGTTTAACAAAAATTGCTAAGAGAAAAAGTACATGAATCTATAATCCTTCACTAAAAAGGTAAATTTCAGAATTCAGAATTTTTCAGAACAGGCAACACATTGTTCATGCTTTGTCTGTGTGATCCCTGTCCCCAGAAGATTATGGGCTGATTCCTGAGTCCAAATATTTAAGCCATGTGCAGGGGAATCAATAAATATTCAAATATTCTAGAGGGTCAAGGACTGTGAGAGAGGCATCTTTTTACTAAGCTTTTCCCATCAAAAACTGCTTCCAGAAACAGAATATTTGCTTCCCGATAGCTTTCAGTTTAGGATAAAAATAAAAATGATGGTCAGTGGGATAATGTTTATCTTAGCAACCTCATTCCAGGGAGCCGTTCCTACCCACTTTGCAATGTTTCCACTCATACCTGTCCACGTCCCAGCTATAACTACATCTCATTGTCAAGCTGGAAAGCTTAGTTAAGCATGGGGTCTGATAATAGGCATTCTTAAAAGCTGAAAGCCACAACCAATGTCTGTTATAATTTATGCAAACCTCCCTGCCATTGTCAATTCCTTTCACAGTGCCACCAACTAAGAAGCTACCTCATGTGAATATTATGGATGACAAAAGTGAATTTATAGACAAATTGTCAAAGTGCACCATTGAAACAAATACTGCACAAAGGCAATATTCTCATTTGTTTGATGCAGAGTACTTACTCACTTACTGGTGATCAGACAGCCTGAAAACACCCACATCAAGTAGACTAGTGATATTTACACATTAAATATGACTGACTCAATTCTACACACTTTGAAACAAAACAGGAGAAAAGAAAATCTACTGAAATGCACGCTAACCCTGAAGGAGACTAATGTGATCCTGAAGAGAGAAGGGACTCACTGTTCCCTCAGCAGTTAATATTCTGAGCATGCACCCAGGGCTTATTCTAATGCCGTGTTTAATGTTGCTAGATTAATATATTTGTTTGTTTTATTTTCTGCCTTCTAATAAGAAGCCAAATGCTCCATTTCATGGGCCCTCAGAAAAGAGAGGGAAAATAGAGAGCTAGCAAGATAGGACAGCTGTAAAATGATTCCCACATAAGCATGCAATCTAGCTGTGATCCCTAACACCCATGGGTGAAAAGGCAAGACCACAGCAGCAGCAGTGAACATTATAATCCCAGTATGGGAGGATCTCTCAAGGCATGATGAAAATAGAAAAGCTCCACATTCTATAGTAGAGTGGCATAAGAGAACCAATTTCAGCTTTTGGCCTCCATGTGCATGCACATGCGCTTACATGTGTACCTCAAAGACACACATGCACACACAAGAATATGCATATGCACACATACACGGAGGGGAGACAGAGATGGAGAGAGAGAGAATAAGCTACAGAATACACATTCAGTTTCTTTGATGCTCACTTTGTAGGTTGTTTTAAGAGTATCTTTATACAATGTCTGCCTTATACTCTTATTTCATGTTCTAATTGTTGGAAAGACACGCTTATGCTGCATGTGTAAGTTGCTTAGGACACTAATAGGCATCATAAACAGTAGGTTATTTTGCTTCAGGAGGAGGTCAAGAAAAGAATCAGAAATGCTAACAGACCAAACTCAAAGAATGATTTCAAAAGGAACGGCGGAAGGCATCGCATTCATTTTTAGTTTGTTATTCTTCCTCACACAAATGTCCAAACAATTTTGTAGAAAGGCAAAATCATTTTTCAGATGCTATGCTCTTTAAGAACCCCGAGTCCTAAAGAAGATACTATGGGAATCTTGAGAGCTGCTGAGGAGATGAGTGCATATGCCTGTGGATGCAATATTCTCAGACTCTAGACCATCTGCCATCTCTGCAAACATTATGTGACATTTCCACACACTTTTGTACAATTTAATACTAGTGTTGATATATGAAAGAACTTGTGATTTTACTCTCTTTTCTTTGTAAAGGAATTTTATGACTTTGACTCTGCTTTTGAATTTTCCTCACATTCAAAACATTTTTTCTGATATTTTATCTGTATTATATAAGCATAGTATAAATACCTTTAGGATACACTTTGCTGTGTGTAAATGAAGCCACTTGATTAAATTCTATTGAAAGTCATACCTGACTCTGTAAGCATATGAATACATGGCCTAATACATTAAAGAAGATTTAAGAGCCTGGGGCCCATTTTACACAAGAAGCTTCTGCTTCTTTTCTGTAGGAGATCACGTGCTGGGATTTGTAGAGCTGATAGTAGCTGAGTATTTACTCTCTAAACTCAAATTATGAACTTCACTTCCAGTTTTTCATAATTATCCTTAGAAAAGACAATGATAGTGTTTCTTTTTCTATCTCACCCCCACAAACTGGGTCATGGTGCCATATAAACAAATGTTGAGAGGTAAAGAAAAAGCCCTAACGTTATAATCATAAAACTTGAACTTGAGAGCCAGTGCCATTTTCCAGCTCTGTGGATTTCTCTACCTCGGTTCCTCCAAGTGGAAATAATTGCAGTTCTTCCCACCATCCACTGCAAAGGTAAGATTTTTTAAAGTGTATATATCCTATTCAGATGTGACAATGTACCCCTTAACTTTCCTAGAGAAATTACTGAGAGCCCTGACTCTAATAGAAAGTCCCCAAAAGATATTTCCTGTTGGAACCTTGTCCCATGTTTAGTTCGACATCCAACCACTCTTACGTGCTAAACTAGGGTTCCTCCTCAATAAAGGGCAGTCATTAACTCACACAGAATCCTGCATTTGGCCTCCCTCTGATGGGATGCTCTGCATCATTAGCTTAGTCCCATCAATATGGTGGCCCCTGAGGATCTGGCTTCCTCTCAACGCCTCACTTCTTTCCAGTTAATTGCATCAAGTGTAGAACATTTTCATTGTTCCATGGAAAAAGACTGGTTAAGAATAATAGATGTAGTCTATCTTTTTGCCTTTAGAATTAACTTTCTAAACATAAGTGCCTCTAAAGAAGAATATTATCTATCTCAAAGCAGGTTTCCTAAGGCTTAATATCTTCTACAGAGGCTAATTCTCACATATTGTCTGATCTGTCCAAAATTTTCAGGCTTCATTGTGTCCTATCCACACAGATGTTGGAAGCTATGGAAAAAAATGTTCAAACATGAAGTAAAAGTTATCATAAGTGTTAAGATAAAATAAAGAAAAGGAACTTTTGAAGACATGATTTTGTGTTATTGATAGCTAACAGTTAACATGATTTCTAACTAAAAGGTTGAAAAGGATTATATATAAAGAAGACAAGTAATACTTTTCATTGCTTGTTTGCTGTTGTCTAAGATAGGAACACATTCAAGCCCAGGCTAGCCTAGCAGTTGCACAGATAATCCTGCTTCGGGCTGCTAAATGTTGGGGTTTCAAGTATGTGACCCTGTCCCCAGGAGATGAGTTAATTCTTCAACCCTAAAATTTCTTATATATCAGAAACCCAGTTTCTCACACAGCATTAAAATGCTAATTTCTACTTATTAGAAAACAGCATTTTTTTTTGCCTGTTTGACATTGCCTCTTGGACCCCATACATGACTTTAATTAAGATCTAACTTATTCATGACTGTAATTCAGACCTAGCAACCAGTCTAGTCAGATCGTCAGAACGGGTAATTAGTCCCAGAGGGGATTGTGAGAGAGCTCATTTTTCTTTTCATCTTTCTGTTTTGCAAACAAGTAGAGGTACTTGTTCATGTGGAGAATTCTATGATTCAAAGAATTAAAAACTTCGGTTACAGAAAAAGTAAAATATTTTAAGCACTTTTTTTTTTTTTTTTACAAAGGGTATGTGCTTGTGCTGGCTCCATTGGTCGGTACACATGCATTTGCTGTGGTCTGTGGTCCAGAACAGAAAGAGTTAGAATGATGAACCAGCTTCAAGCTCGTAAACTTTTAACACCCTGTTTCCAAGTTTATTAGAAAATGTACAAGCAAGACATTAACCCTTAAATTCCAATAGTTACACTATCAATTTCAGAGGTTTTAAAATATCTCAACTCACTAATTTCCATTGCCATTATTGAGGATCTGACTAATAACTCACTTTTCAATTATGAAGAGCCACCTGTCAGCACTACGCTGTGGGTGGGGGCTGAGGAAGTACTCAGTACTGTTTAAGGGTTGACCACTGGGGTTTTGACTATGTGTTTGTATGGACGATACAAATTGGACTTGGTGGGTTGGATGGTTGGTTGTTTGGTTCGTTGGTTCGTTGGTTGGTTGGTTGGTTGGTTCGTTGTAGTACAAGGGTCGGAGGATGGACCTGGGAGGAATGAGATATGTAATCAAGGTGCATTGTATGAAATTCACAATATGTTGTGGAAAAAACTCATTTTTCCAGTGGACTTGAAGAATCAAACCTCTTGTATAAATAAGAATTGGATAAGACAAAAAATTGCCATGTAAAACACTGTTACTATAGCTTTTCTTCTTGTACTGCCATTGCCTGATGGTGTGGGACATTTAAGCTTAAACTCACTCTTTTCTCTATTTGCAACCACTTTTGATATTATAGAAGAATATTTGTCTTTGACATTTTCTATCATCCATATTTACTCTTACTGTGCAGCACATTACCACTGCAATTCTAAATAGTGTAGTCAAATAACTTGGAACCCTAAATGCTTTTAGAATGTGGCTAACCACAGTGTAGTCAGGTAGGGTGAGTCATCACTTTGTAGAATGGTACAGGACAATCACAAGTTCAAGGCCATTCTTGGCTATGTAGCAAGTTTAAGGCTGGTCTGAGTATTGTAAGAATTTTCTTCCTTAATTAGGCAATGTCTACACTCCCTACTCCAAAGGTCTCAATGAGAAACATAAGGTCACCTCCACTAAAGCTCCTTCTGGGAAACCAGTAAGTTTATTAAGCTTACTCATAGAGCAATGGGTGAAGGGTTACAGGCAATAATGTAGATGACCTTGAAAGTCCTCTATATTACGGACCGCTCACCCTGGAGGACCAGCATGGACAAAGACTTTCTATGGCTGTTGCATAGATAGAGCTCTTCATCTAGTCCTTCCCTGCCTATGCACTCTAGCCCCTCACCAAGGTCACATGCAATTAGGGGAGGATTATACATAACTTGTTAGGGGTGACTGAACAGTCTGGAAAGGGTGCCATGACCTTGCCCACCCCTCCTTCCATCAGAGAATGCTAACAACTAGCCCAGAGGTGATGATCTTTTGCAAATAGACACAGATAACCTCATGGTGATGGTGGCAGCTTGGCTTTGTGAGCAGGTATGTACACTATGGAACTATTTGAGAACCTCTCTCAACAAAACTTAAAAACTAAACAAACAAAAATTTGTACCCCAACATCTAGAAAAAGACATTCAGTTTAGTTTAATTTGAAGAGAAAGACTTTTTAACTGAGACTAATTTTAAGTTCCATAATCATATATATATGGTATATGCTCTATATAAAATAGTAAAAAATTAGACAGTATTTTCAATCATTTCTAAGAAAAAGATATGAGTGTGGCTATGTGCCAAATTAATTAAGTGTATGTCCTTTCAGGAGATGGTTAATACTGCTGGCCACTACCAAAGTTCATAAGACAAGTACCTTCTCATCCAAAAGATATAATCGAGCTAGAACATGAGACCATAAATCAGGAAGCCACAATTACCATCCTAATAATATCTTGATCCCATTTACTTCCTGCCATACTGTAATATGACATTAATCAGACATGTTGTTAAGAGTGATAGATTTTTGAGTCTTAAAAGCTCACATTTAGAACTTGCCCCATTATCTTGCTAGCTACATAACCTTGGAAAAGTTATTTACATTTTGAGTTTTCTGCTCTTCAAATTGAAGCAGAAGTAGGCATTCAAACATTATAAGATGGCAGCAAGGAATAAACAAGATCATGGTTGCTGTCTTCGGAAATGGTCATTTGAAATTTTTTCTTCATATTTGATTCTTTTGTTCACTTCTTTTTAGTCCTCCAGTGATTAATATCCAGATGGATCACACTTGGGGACATGGCTCCTCCATGTTACTAGGTACAAACGAGCAAAGACTAAAGAGGTTATTTCTGAAAGGAGAAGGTGGGAGGCAAACCTTCTTTTTTCAGCTCAATGCAGTTTCTTTTCACACACGCAACTAGAAAACCAAAAAGAACCAACCTTTCCAACACTGAGAAGTTGATGTCAAGAATTATGTAAACTGGGGCTGTGTGTGTAGCTCAGTTGGTGGTGTGCTTGTCCAGAGTACAGAAAGTACCGGATCAGATTCCCAGCATAGTATAAACCAAGAGGAGTTGATGCACATTTTTAATTCCAACATTTAGGAGCTAGAGGCAAGATTAGGTGTTCAAGATCATCCTCTCCTACCTAGTAAATTTGAGGTGTGTCTGGACTATATGAGACTCTGTCTCATAAGGAAAGAATTAATCAATTAAATGGAGTTAGATTATTATTATAGCAGACAAAGGTAAGTATCTACTTGGACTGGATTTAGAAAAGACCAATGTTGGGAAATATTTTTTAGAGTATGTGACTTCTATTTTATGCTGCATTTGAAACTGTGGTCTTTGCTTGTCTAATCACACCTGGTAGTCCTAAGAAAGAGCTGAACAGCCAATAGCAAGGCAGGAGCAAATATGGGCAGGCTTATCAGACACAGAAGATAAATAGAAGAAATGAGGAAGAGGAGGAGCAAAGAGAGAACAAGGAGAAGAGGATGTCAAGGGCCAACCACACAGCCACCCAGCCAGACAAAGAGTAAGAATGAAAGTAAGATTATAGAAATAAGAAATGGAAAAACCCAGAAGCAAAAGGTACTTAGGATAATTTAAGTTAAGAAAAGCTGGCTAGAAAGAAGCCAAGCTAAGACCGGGGGTTTATAAGAAAGAATAATCTTTCATGTGCTATTTATTTGGGAGCTGGAAGGTGGGCTCCCCTAAAAGCCAAAAAAGTAAAACATCACACAACAGAGCATATTTTAAATCTTAGTAGAAATGACTAGCAATGTTTAGGGGCTAGGAAGGGACTCTATTTTAGTTACTGTTCTACTGTTGTGAAGAGACACCATGAGCAAGGCAACTTGTAAGAGAAAGCACATAATTGGGGGTCTGCTTACAGTTTCAGAGAATTAGTCTATGATTATCATAATGGGGAGTGTGGCAACAGGGAGACAGGCATGGTCCTGGAGCAGTAGCTGAGAAGTCACATATCTGAAAATTATAGGGAGAGAGAGACTGGGCCTGATGTAGGGTTTTGAGTCCTCAAACCCACCCCAGTGACACACCTCCTCCACCAAGACACCCCTCCTCATCCTTCCCAAATAGTCTGCCATCTGGGGACCAGACATTCAAATATATGAGCCTATGGTAACTATTTTCATTCAAGCCACCACAGATTCTGAGTAGGATGACACCTGAGAAGATTGAAGGTGAGGAAGGGAAAAGTAGGTAGAGAGGAATGAGGCAGAATGGGTAGGTTAGAACCAGATAGAGGAGTTTCTTTTGAGTTTTCTAAGTGAAGATTTTCAGGTATTAAGTAGCCCTGCATTCTGCATTACCTGTTGGTCCCAAGAAGTAATATCAATCCCATGTGATGCATGGTATTCTTTCTATTGTGTCACATCCAGAGATGAAGTTTGTTTGTCAAGTTCCAAAAGGACCTCACCATGCAGAGTTCTATAGACTTTCTATAATAATGCCCACACCATGATGATCTCAAAGTAGACATTACCATACTTTAGAGAAGGGAATTTATTTCCACTGAAATGAGCATATATTTGATAATTAGCAATACATTCAATGACAGCATCAAGATAATTTGGTTATTAAAACAGAATAATTAGTATTATTCTATTCAGAACTGAGAAATTGATTATATCTTATCTTCCATCCCACTCTTCTTGTGAGAAGTAAAAAGGTATTTAATCTGACCAGATTAGAGTTTTAATTTGTGTTTAATTAATAAAAACTCCTTTAAATGGAGACTTTACTTTCATCTCCTGGCCACCCAGCCCACAGCTTTACATTTTAAATTAACTCATTTCTATTAATCAGTGTATCACCATGATAATATGGCTTACTTGTAAGGTTCTGGTGTCTTTCTCCTTCTGCAGCTACATGGCATCTGCCTGACTATGCCTTCTTTCTCCCATGCATTCAGTTTAGTTTTCCCGCCTGCCTATATATTCTGCCCTGTCAGAAGCCAAATGAGTTTTTTTTAATTAACCAATGTAATAAAACATATTCATAGCATACAGAGGGGAATCCCATATCACCCTCCTATTATGACAATTTAAAGTCTGAGTTTATGCAGGGAAGACAGCAGGAAAAACCTGACCACCATGTAGCAGGCTTTCTTTGGGGCCAGCAACCAGTTCCCAAATCATGACACAGAGGTTTCTTATTATTAATGAATGCTGTGCCTTACCTTATGCTTGCCATACTAGTTCTTATAGCTTAATTTAACCTGCTTCTCTGTGTCTACACTTTGCCAGAGAACTTTTCGTGTTTGTTTCATTCTGTATGTCCTACTCCTTGCATGCCTGGCTGGCCCCAGGCATCTCTCTATCTTTCTCCCCATTCTCCCTTCTACTTATTCTCTCTGCCCTTCAGCCCCACCTATCCCTCTACTATTGCCTAGATATTGGCCATTCAGCTTTATATTAGACTAGACAGGTGCCTTAAGCAGGCAAAGTAACACATCTTTACATCAGCAAACAAATACAGCATGAACAAATTATGTACATCTTTACAGTTAAAGTAATATTCCACTGCATCACCAGACCCAGCTTGCATTCCCATGTTCTCTTCATGTGAACCTCTTTTATCAATCTCTGCCTGCAATCCTATGTCCACCTACCCTGCCTGTTCGTCTTGCCCCAGTTTGTTGAACCACCTTTTCATTTCCTGCACTCAAGCACTTTAAAAGCCACTTCCTCTTCCTGGAGCTTCTTCTATATCCCATTCACCAGGAAACACATCAGCTGTTGATCTGTTTGAACTCATCAGTGTGCTATGTGAAGAAAATAAGTGGAAAAAAACTGATGACATGTTATAGATCATAAGCTGGGTGGAGAAAAAATATTATAAAATATACTAGGATCTAATATGGCCTAAAATGAAAGATGCCCTCCATGTTTACAATGCACAGATGCACAGTGACTAACTGTGCTTAGAGAAAATTCTCGTAACAGAATGTTTTCCTTTTCCACTGAGTATTGGAATTAATTTCCTGACCTTTTCATGCCTTCATCTTTGTTTGCAATACTTCCAAGTAAATGGCCACTCTTAAATTCACACTTTGCACATTATTTCATCATTTAGTTCAATACCACTATTCTCTTGGGTTAAGAATTTAAAAATCAAATTCTTCAATAAGTTAACAAAATCCACATAAGCAAGTGAAAATAATGACTATGTCATGAACATTCTAACTTCCAGGATAATATATTTTCCAGCCTTAATGTTTTACAAAATATATTTGGTTAAACACTAGTCTCTATGGATGCGAACAGACAGAGTTGGGTGCACCAGTTCTGTGACCAAGAGTTATTAGATGTATTTACTGGGAAGTCTTCATTATGAGAATGTATTATAGATTAACTAAATTAATAATATAGTCAAATGTGTCTTATTTCTCAGGCCACCATGTTATCAAATTCTACTTGCCTGAAAATAAAGGCCAGCAACAGAGAATTTAGTAAAAATTTTTCTGAAGGCAACATAGTATATTGGTTGACACAAACTGCTTATGTTCAAATGCTAAACTTTACTAGAAGATAAGACTTTTGTCAATAAGTCTCACCCTTATGCCTCAGCATATCCTTCTGATGAAAAAAAAAAAACAGAATTAGTTAATAGCACCTCTCTGGTGGACTTTCTAGGAGATTGTGTATGTTGTAAATAGGAGGACCATGAAGCTTGGCCTGCCGCCCAGGAAATATTCTTTTATGATTATCTGCTATTACAGGAAAAAGAAAACAGGATTTATATTGTAACCCAAGTAGCAAATACCTTAGCAAGTTCCAATTAATGTCCTATCTTTTCCCCCCATGGGCCAGCAGCCCATGTCTTTTTCCATCCTTCTCTAGAACTCGAAGCTCTTGGTCTGCCCATCCTCCTTCCTCTTCCTTAGCCTACTTCTTTACTCTACTAAAGAAATGGATTAGTTTAAGGTACAAGAGTTAGTTAATAAGAAGCCTGGGCTAATAGGCCAACCAATGTTGTAATTAATATACTATGATTATTTGGGTCTGGGAGAACAGGAACAAATGAGAAGTCACCCTTTACAATACTCAAGAAAAATTATCTTTAAATTTTTAATTTAGTTTTTTATAAATAAATACATATGTATAATGAATTTTAGTCATATTCATCCCTATTATATTCTCTTATCACCCTTCCATTCCTTCTGAACCCCTTTTTCTTCCCAGCAATTCCCTCTTCTAATTTTATGACATTTTAAAATTACCTACTGAGTTGATCAGGTTTGCTCAAATGAGCATGGGTGTGGGGTTATTGACCGGAAATTTGCAGGTGGCTATACCACAGAAGTAGATGAATCCCCCTGCCCCACCAGCCATTAGCTCCTCAGCTAGTGCTGGAATCACATAAGTTACTCCCATATCTATAATTGAAAGTTGCCAGAATACAATCTTTTTAGGGGCCACGAACCAGAACCCAGATCACAGCACAGAGACTTATTATTAGTTTTGAATGCTCAGTCTTAGCTTAGCCTTCTTTCTTGCTAGCTCTTACAGATTAATTTAACCTGTTTCTCTCATCTGTTTGTTTTTTTTTTTTCATTTTACATACCTACCCTAGTTCCCCCTCCCTCCCCTTGTCCTGAACTCCACCCTCCATCCACTCCTCAGAAGTAGTCAGGTCTCCTTTGAAGAATCAACAAAGTCTAGCATACCAAGCTGAAGCAGGACCAAGCCTCTTTCCCTGAATCAAGGTTGAGCTAGGTATCCTACCATAGAGAATGGGCTTCAAAATGTCATTTCATTTACACTTTGCCTCAGGGCTTTTCTTCCTGTTTGACTGACTGGCAGTTGCCTGGCTGGCTTGTTAGCGTGTCTCCCTCTTTTTCTCCCTCATTCTCTCTTCTCTCTCTCCTCAGGAGCCTAGATTTCTCCTCCTGCTTATTCTCTCTGCCCATCAGGCCTGCCTATCCCTCTACTGCCTAGCTATTGGCTGCTCAGCTTTTCATTAGACCAAGCAAGTACTGTAGGCAGGCAAGATAAAACAGTAGTACATCATTATATTATTAAACAAATGCAACATAAACAAATATAACACATCTCTGCATAATTAAACAGATGCAGCACAAACAAATGTAACATACCTTTAGATTATAAAATGGATATTCCCACTAAGCATCTTTACCTAGTTAAAATGATATTCCTCAGCAGTCTTACGTAGAGCTCTTGGGCAGGCAATCCCAGGCTGCTGTGAGGGCCCCAAGTACAAAGGCTGTATCCTGTCCCCTTCACTCCACTTCTCTTCCTTCCATGGCTTATACAGCCTTTCTGTCTCATAGAAAGTGTTTCTTATTTCAACATCCTAGAAGGACCAAATTCCAGGAACTAGTGTCTCACAGTGGGCATTCCCCATACTTCACATCCATAGTTTACATTCATTCGATGCTTTTTGAGACTTTTGGTAGTAGCTGGAATGCAGTTTAGACAACTCTATGGAAAAACTCAAAATAGTATAAGTTCAACTATGATGGGAATTAGCATCCTCTGGTGTTCAGGTCTGTTTAGGGATATAAGGACTATTTAAGCAGAGACAAGAAGCCAGGTTCCTTTTATCATGTCGCTCTGCATTTTTCTAAATGTAATTTCTGTCTTTTCATCCACAATGGCTGCTCCTGTGTCAACCATCATAACCACACCCTCGTCAATAGAAACGAAGAAACAAAGAAGCAAAGGGTGTGAGTGCATAACCGGGGTGTAAAATCATGTTACATCTCCAAGGACACACCAGAGGAGAAAACTAGGATGTATTTATCCGATCGATGATGATGTATCATGAACATTTTTTTAACCTTTTGTCTAATCTTTGTGAATTTCACATCATAAACCCCCATCCCATTCATCTCCCTGTCCCTTCTTATCTGTCCTCTGTCCTTGCAACCCTCCACCCAAATAAAATAAAATAATAAAAATTTGGGAGAAAAAGATAGATAAACAAAAATCAAAATATCCTATTGTTGTCCTGTGTCGTGGAAATCCTGCAGATTTGGGTCTGCAGGTCTGGCCCCGTCATGTGCTCCAGCAGTTCATAGCTGAGGTGAATGTTGCAGCAAGTGGCAGGGGATAGGGAATAGGGGAGGGAATTTCTCCCTCGCTCACTCCACCATGTGGCAGGTAAGGGATGTGGGTCCATTTCCCTTGAATGTTCTGGGGGCTGGATCACCTGCATCCCCCATGCACAAAATTTTAATGCATTAATAGAAGAAAATGGCTACTAGAGGACAAAGAATAAAGTACCATGCGTGGATCATAAACAACTGATACTTTTATGATTGACAGTCACATATGGGAAGCTCTTACAACAAGAATCTACCTGCCCCCTGACATTTTACTCTCAACTTTCAACCAAACAACTTCAGCCAAAGTATTCTAAATAACCCTCAGTATAGAACAGAGACATCTGAAAGGCCGAAAATAGCTAGGGTTATTTCTAAAAGGAAGATCATATAAACAAAGAATGGAAACACCGAGTTAAGGTTTTCTGAGCACTCCAGCTTAATCAGCTTTAAGTTTAACAATTTAAAACTGTCAGTAACTCAAAGTTTTGAAATGAATGGATTCCTGGTCTCAGAATGCATATCTTTCCTCTCTGAATGTTTAAATGAAATATTTATCACTTGTAAATAACAAAGGAAATCAGTTTCTATTCTTTTTTTCTTTCATTTCTCATTCCCATGTTTTGTTATTGATAATAACAGTAACACTGCTGAGCACATGTGGCTTGACACATGTCTTCAGAAACCCAGGGGAGTAGTATTTTCCTACATGAAATCCTTGGGCTGGAAACAAGCACAAATAAGAAGATTCACAAACTCCTAAATCCCATGCAGTATTTAAACTGTCAGGTGTCTTATAAAAAAATCAAAAGGGTGTATAAGCAAGCACTGAATTCAAACACTGGCTGCAGAAGAAATAAGTGCACGCTAGATATATGAGAAAGCTAAGGGTATGGAGTATTTAAAGGTAGCAGTTTTCTCCGAAAGAAGGACCATATTTAGATCTGGTTTTTGGCCAGGTAGAAATGGAAACAGAAAATTCAAAATATTGGTAACAACAAATAGTTCAGAGTTGAATTATTTAGGAGTGGCAAATGATAACCAGCAGGGTTTCCAATAATCATTTCCTGAAGACAAGAAAAGAAATTGATTAATGGAAATTATCAACATATTTTTATTTGTCAAATATGTGCTGATGACTACTCCATTGCATAACTCCTAATGAGTAAGAGAATGTGGGCTGAGGCAGAAGGCTGAAGACTCAGAAAGCTCCTGCAGACAGCATGCTTACTGGGTTGTGTATGCAGGCGCAGGAAGATGGAGCCAGAAGGATGACACCATAGCACCACATGGAGGCTGTTTTCTGAGGCTGTGTTTCTGGGCTGATTTACTAGGTGGCGATAGAATCTTAAAAATGAGCTTGCACATTTCCAACACTGTCTGAGCACCATGTTTTTCACAGACATAGTTTTCCTTTCCAATGTTTTCCTCTTTCTCTTACTTTGACTTCTGAGGCTATCCCCTGAAATTCTGTCATCTCCTTCATTCTAATAAGAGAAAAACTATCAAAAACCCAAGCTTCTCTAAAAATGAGGCTTCTGAAGCCCCTCTCTCTCATGGTTTGTGGTAGGGAAGACCTTCAGTCTTTGGCTAACACTAGCTCCTGAACTCTAACACTATAATTTATCCCTTTCTTATCTCAAATTCCCTCCTTTTGAAACACTAAAGTAAATCCATAATCAGGTAAAAATAAGCCATACTTCATTTCAAAGATTAAGACTCCCTGAGACCAATTATTATAAGTAACTCATTAAGTATTTTTGTAAATCCAAGTCATCAACTTGTATAACCTTCATCTTTCTGTCCTCAGTTGTGAAACATCAAAGGAAAGTGCAATTGTAGTGGATATTATAAAACTGTGAATAAGTAAATGTAAATACAAGTACTTGGTAAGCAGTTAAAGGACGTATAAGTACTAATTGTTATTATTTTCTAACGTATTACTGTCAAGGCCCAAATAGGAAGTGTCACACATGGGGAATAAAGAAATTGAGTAGACTCCTGTTTGTTTGTTTCTTGGTTCTTTTAAATTGTGCCTAGATATCTATCATATAACTTACCTGCTAATATTACATGGTATACTTGCATGAGGCATTGTGAAACTGCAAAGATACAGTAACAGGGCACATGTCATACTTTGTAAACTTAAGAGACACATATGTTGATAAAGCACAAATAAAAACTGGGAAAAATCATTGTCCATGTAGGAGAGATCTATAGAATATGGCATTTAAAGTAATGATTAACAAGCTTATTTTTATTAGACAGAGACTCCGAGACTCTGGCAGTAACCCAAAGTCTCCAAAGAAGGTTATAGTACACCATGATGTCTCCATCTGGATTACGATGATGCTGACCACTGGATGAGATGCCCCAGTACAACACCTACTGCCAGGACCTAGTCCTATTGTCAGGGTTTTTGTCTTGCCTGGTTTCTGCAGTCATTAAGTCACAAAGAAATCGCACAGAGGTCTACATTAGTTATAAACTGATTGGCACATTAGCTTGGGCTTTTTATTAACTCTTATAACTTATATTAGCCCATCATTCTTGTCTATGTTAGCCACGTGGCTTGGTACCTTATTCAGTGAGGCAGTCACATCTTACTTCTTTTGTGGCTGTGTCATGCCTGCAGACCAAGCTTTCTTCTTCTCAGAATTCTCCTGTTCTTGACACCCCACCTCTACTTTCTGTCTGGTTGTTCCACCTGTACTTCCTGCCTGGCTACTGGCCAATCAGCATTTATTTAATATATCTGACAGGATACAGACCCTCTTTTTTAAAAAACAAGAATTGTGAATCTAATATCCCTTGTTTAGCTTTTTTTTTTCACTATTAGCCATAACAACTTATAACCAACATTTTAAACAAAGGAAAATATTCGTAGTTCATTTTTTGAGGGAATGTGGGTATAGTCCCACACCATGGTCCAGACTGTGAAAAAAACAGCAGGACATTGGATAATTGATTGCACCACTTTTGACTACACAAAATAAGGTCAGACTTTTCCATGTTCCTCTTCTGCAGGAAAAATAAATTGCCTTATGGTCCTGGCTAAGACTGTAAGACTGCTGTTCTGGATACTCTGCCTCCAATGCTATGGAGACCTGAGTATGACTAATTGTGTATGGACTCTTGCCCCTGTCATTTTTAATAGATTTGGAAACTACTTGGTCTGTACTCAGATATACTTTATTTATCCTTCTGTGATCTCGAATAGTATTGATGGGTAGGGCAGTTATAATGTCAGTTTAGCAGCAAAAGGCATCCAGATCTTTCCACAAAGCTATAGCCAGCTTGTTAGCTCATTCTAAAGCTATGAGGTCTCTTAAAAAAATGTTTTAATGTCTGAGAATATAAAAGTTCATAAGCTTTGAGGCTCTAAATATTGACTTAAGATGCAAATACAGGTTAAGATATGGAAAATGTTTCTGATTTCTTCCCCACTCTATGGCATAGTTCTAATAAGCTGATAGAGCAATAACTACTTACTGTTTGGGTCACAAGCTCAAGATTTTAGATTTATTCTAGTTGCCATTTAAACATAAACTAAAAGGTGTTTCTCATCAGGTCAAAAGCATCTCGGCCCAAACCATACATAGTTCTCTGGACAGTAGAAAAATATACACGCTTCTAACTGAAATCTGTAGTTTTTGCAAGGACTCAAAGGTATAAGCTTATTACTTCTGTATACAGTTACCCATTAACTGCTCTTTTTCTAAATTTTAATTTCTGTTACTAGTTTAAATTTATCTCAATAGGCTTCCACTTGGCTGGCAGACACTATCTAAGCATCAGTTGCTGACTACAATCTGCTCTGAATGACTGAGAGCCCTGGACTTCCTGAAAGCTGGTGTGGACCACTCAGCTGATATGAATGCTCCTTGTCTCTTCAACAGAGTCTGATAAGTGCCCCATTTCCTGAATTCCCTCCCTACCTTTGGCTAGCCTTTCAACCTGCTTGGGCCCTGATAATGATTCCCTAATGTCAGCTTGAAGGAAGTTGCAAAAAGGAACACATTGTCCCATTCTTCCTGCCCAGAATAGGTCGAAAGGCTGAGACAAAGGGGAATTCTCTGGCATGGGGGAAAAAAAAAAACTACCTATAGTGCCTGTTGATATACCAGAAAAAATGGATTTATTAGCTTAAGTAGTTCTTAGGTCCCAATAATACCTCCTTAAAACCATGGCCAAACAAGACCCAAGATTGGGTCCTGTCATTGGTGCTTATGAAGGGAAAAATGTAGGAGCCAGTCATGATAACCTAAAAAGCTAAGTCTGGGCAAGTCACCCAAAGGAAGTTCTTTACTTCCAACCATTATCACCTACCATTGTAGGACTCAGCCATCGATAAGATAAGTTTAATGGAGGCCTGAGTCTCAGTAGTTTACCCTGAGGCGATACCTGATTGCAGGAAGAACCACAAACTGAGATTACCCGAGCACCACCCAAGAACAGCCCATCCAAAGGAAATGCCTAATGTTCCAATGGTTTTAGATAGGATCACCTGCCTGCAAACTCACCAGAATACCCCAAGACAAATGTCAGCCAATCAGGGGTCCTGAACCTTAGAAATCCCTCACTCCCACCTTTACTACTATAAATACCCAACCCTAACTGAGCTTGGGGCTTTCCATTTATTCCAATACATTGGACATGCTAAGAGACCAAGTTTAAAAACTTGTATAAATTAAAGGCTCTTTGCTTTTACATATGGGACTCAGTCTCCTTGTTGGTTTTGGGGGGACTTTGCAAATCTGGGCATAACACTCCATAATACATCTGTAGTTGGGGCTCAGAGCCAGGAGAGCAGGGAAGCAGGGATAAGTTAAAATTAAAGGAGAGCAAATAAGCCCTTGAACACACCCCACAGGAATGAGAAGAATACTGATATCTGAGAAGGAGGAGGCAAGATGGAGACACATCCAGAGAAATGAACCTTGTAGTTGGTGTCAAACAACTGTTTACGTGAGCCAGAACCAATCAGGGTAGCGATGGCCTGAGAATCTTGTGGGTCCTGCTAAGTAATAGAAATCAAGGATGATTGTTCAAGTTTGGAGTGTGGACAGCGGTAAGATTCAGGTAGAAAAGATTTGATTTGACAGGAAACAACTAGCACTTCTAAGAGCACCAGAGCAACGCAGTAAGAAAGTTCTTAGGAAGATTAGCCTGTCGCTGAGAAATAGAAGCAGAAAAAAATCATGGAGACAAAGCAGAAAAGCAAAGTGAGCATCCAGGCAGTTGCAGTGTGGATATATCCTCAAAAATAAATCTGAACAATGTCTGAAACCTGTAACCAAATTCTGAGAATGGCCAACATGGGTACATAAGAGAGACAAAGATCGCTCTTTGTCTAGAATAATAGTAGTTCCACTGAAAATTATGAATGAATTTAAGAAGATACTAGGTATAAATTCTAATGTAAAATAAGATTACATAGCTAAAGGATTATAGGAGTATGTGGTCACCTACATAGAGGTAATAATTGTGAGAAGAAAATAAAATGTAGTATCAGCCAGCCAGTTTAGAATTATTAATGAACTTCTTATATTTAGTGACTAGAAAGCACTTATACAGAAAGAAATAAGACATAGCACTAGAAAGACAATCTGAAGCATTTATAATATCATATACAAAATTCCCATCCAGCAAACCAGTGAAGGATTAAAGAAAAGATGAATCAATAATGCAGAGAAAGAAAAAATAAAGCTGACAACATTGTAAAGCAGGAAGATACTCTTATAATCTGTTCCAAAATTAGAATGAAGAATACTAAGGATTTAGAAACAGAACACTTTCTGTCAGAAGGACTAGCATATGTAATTGCAAACAGATGTAAGGGTGCGTTCTACTCAAGGAAGTGTTAATGTTTGAAATGTTCGGAGTAATAAGAGATAGACTCAGTAAAAAAGTCAAGGAAGCATGAAGGACTGAAACGATAGAAAAACAGCTCCATAAATAAAAGACATAACAGATTGTGAAGAGAGAAGGTGGAGTCCTGGGTGTCTTGCTTCCTTTTGTAGAGAGAAGAAAAGGAGCTGAATGAATGAAAGAGAGAGAGGGTGACTACTGAATGAATGAAGTAGATGTCACAGAGAAAGTGATGGGTAAAGGGGAAAGAGAACTGGAGGGATGGGTGAAAGGAACAGAGTTTCACAAGAAAGAACAAATGTGTGATCATGGAGCTTATAATTGTTTTCAATGTCTTTTATTAAAAAATAATTACCCAGGGTCTCTACTAAGCTACATACTCAGTGATGCATGCTTCCTGGTATTCACGACATTGTTCCATCCCCTTCAATTCTGACCTAGTCTGCTCTGTGACACCCTTTGACAAAATTATACACTGATCCATCTGGAGTCTAGATCTTAGGATGAACAGTTAAGTGTTGCCTCAAATGTCTTAAGTACCTCTAACCTGCCATGTAAGAAGTCAGCTCCCATTTTCCAGCTATACTACAGAGAGGTCATACATGGAAGAGAAGCACAGAGGCCACATAGAAAAAAAAAGAAAAACAGTCAACTGCCCAGGTATCTGAAACAAGTTATAAGATGTGGAGGTTGAAAAATGCAGGTCCATTTCCACCTTGTCTGCAAGTCAGAGTGTAGAGATTGATAAGCATAGTTATGTTATGCTCAAATCCGAGAAGCCCGCAAAAGCCAACGAGGAAACCAAGAGCCCCGTATGTAAAAGCAAATAGCCTTTATTTTAATCAAGTTTGCAAACTTGGTCTCTCAGTGCCCAACGTATTGAGGTAACTTAGAGCGCTGAGCTCACTTAGAATTGGGTTTTTATAGTAGTAAAAGTGGGGGTGAGGGGTCTCTGAGGTTCAGAACCCCTGATTGGCTGACATTTGTCTACGGTGTCCTAGTGAACGTGCAATGGCAGGTGGTTTTATCTAAAGCACTTGGAATGCCAGGCATTTCCTTTGCATGGTCTGCTCTTGGGTGGAGGACAGGTTATCTTAGCTTGTGGTTCTTTCCTGCTACCAGGTATTGCTTCAGGGTAAACTGAGACTCAGCCCTCTTATTAAATTTATCAAGGTCTACTCTGGCCTGTGATAATGGTTGGAAGTAAAGAACTTCCTTTGGGTGACCTGCCCAGTTGCTCTTCCCAACTCAGGACGTGATTGCTTAGTTCTTTTGAAATTAAAATATCTTATTCTAGTAAGGTTAAGCCATCCTGGCGCATGGTCAGGATATGCAAATGTATTCTGCTCCTTCTTTGTAACTATGAAGTCACCTGGGTTAGAAAGGTGGTCTTTAGGATATGTGACCTAGACAACAGGATGCTAATGATTTGACATCTTTCAGTGATAAAACGATTGACTGTGTGAGTTATCCTTTGTGACATGTTAATAAAGTCTTTTGTTACCTTACTCCCCC
>LOEQ01004727.1:94114-109910 GCA_001685075.1 Bramus lutescens | reverse complement strand
CTGAGCAGGGCCAAGTTCGTCACACAGCCAATTCAGCTACCCAGGATCCTGTGTTTAGAAGGAACTGACTCACAGCATAGCACCCTTCTGTCACAGTCCTGGAATAGCTAATAATTTGTTCTTTGTCACTGTGTTTTGTCTATTTCTTGTAAGAAGAGATTTGCCTGGAGAAAAAGTAATGGATGATGTTTGGGGATTTTGAAAAGGGCAAAACTATCTTTTCAAAAACTCGGGCTGAAGCAGAAGGGATGGAATGGAACATACTGCCTGAGTAGATGGCTTGGCTTTGTTGAGGCTTATTCAGAAAGTTTGTTTGTTTAGTTTTTGTTTGCTTTTTTGCATATTCTAAATATGGAAAGGAAATTATCCTATTCTTGAACATGCAGCTAATAAACATTTCTTGCTGTGTGTTGAGCATGGAGCTAAAGGAAGTGGAGCATAAAAACAGACTAAATGTTATGCTTGGCTCAAAGACCATAAACTCTAAGTAGTGAGGTGGATCGTGGCAACTGGAAGTACGTGGACCTTCCAGTAGCTGCACAAGAACAGAAAGTGCATTCACTATGTCCAGTCTTCAACTGAGGACATATTTATCTCATGGTGTTCAGTTTGCAAAATCAAATTTCACTCTTGCTGTGGAATTCTGGGCGCCATCTGGATCTCAGTGTGGTGGAAAGGGCTATAAGCTCTGGAACTGGGTCAAGTGAAATCTGGGTCCCAGAGCTCCAGGGGCAGTCACAGTTATGAGGACACAGATGATGGCACTGTCATCCAGCCTCTCTCTTCAGAGTGGCCAGAATTTGAAAGTCGCTTTAAGAGAGGCAATTCCGTGAAATAGAGCACATGCAGGACAGCTGCTTGGTTTTGTGTTTGTCTTTTGGGGTGTGTGTGTGTGTGTGTGTGTGGTAGTGGGGGTTGAACCCACACCCCACACCCTAACATATATGAGGTAAATGCTCTGCCACTGAGCCACATTCCTAGCCCCGGAACTTCTTTTTAGCAGTGCTATTCACTACACACAGAACAAAATAAACTTTCTGTGACAAAGAACATACAGTTGAATCCCATGACTGTGTGGCCAGGATTTATTACACACCGACCATCTTGAGCTGCTAGTCACAGGACATGACTATATGATAGTAGAACAAGATAGTCACAGAACATGACTATGAGAGTAGTCACATGGAAACACTAGGAAGAATCGACCTCCCTTACATTTGCCCAGATGTTATGGATCAGGGGCTACATCACTAAGATCATCAAGATATCCTGGTTAAAGGATTTACTTATTTATACCAGGGGCAGAGGAAATCTTGCACGATGCAACATAAAACAGAACCCAGTGGAGCATCATATACAATCACTAAAGCACTGACATGCTGCAGGGTTGTCATGTTCTTTTAACTAGCTTTTCCATTAAAATCTCATCCTTAACCTGAGTGTTTAGGGGACAAACTTCAACTTTAAAAATCTCTTTACAGTTTATCGTATGTGCTCTCCTACATCCCCCAAACTCATTAATGTCCAAAAATTACACATAGTTATAGATTATAGTTGCTTCAAGAATCATAAACTTAGAACTAGAAAGATCTTTAAAAGTGTTAACACTGGATTAGATGCTCCGAACCCCTCTCCCTCCCCTTCTCCCCTACTTCTCTCCCTAGCCCCTCTCCCTCTCTTTCACCCTGTGTCTCTCTTCTCCCTTTCCCTCCCTTCTCCTTCTTTCTTTAGCTTCTTCCTTTCTTTTGACACAAGTTCCCGCACAATCTAGAACAGTCAAACACATGCTACTCAGCTGAAGATGACATTGAGCGCCTGGTCCTGCTGTCATGCTCCCTGTAGTGCTGGTATATAATAGTTCTTTGTCACTATACTATACAGCTGGTGTCAGAACTCGAAAATATAACACTTGGTGAATAAAAGGGCAAGAATATGCTGTAGATTATCCTTCTTTACTAAGTGTCTGGTAAAAATGGCCTTGCTTGAATGACCCTTCATTAAAAATTAAATATTGAAATACATTTTGTGCCATTTGGAAGCTCTGCTGTTCGTAGAAAATGATGGTTTTCTTTGAATGAATATTTGATGATGTCTTCTGTTTATATTATTAGTTTTTAATTTTAGCCAGTATTGTTCTCAAAAAAATTTTTTTTGAAAGCTCAAGTAATTTTGACAGCAAGCAGAAAGCTTGCTTTCAGTGATGCATGAGCTTCTTGGTGCTTTTATCAATTTCAATGGACGATCCAGCTCTCTTGAGATGACTTTGCAAGGTCATTGCATACAGATGACTCATCATTCTGCTGCTGGAAAATAACTTTGGGAATGAGCCATACAGAGATTTGAAAGAGCCTAGTTTCTCTCTATGACAGTTATGAAATAAGAAAAAAAAAAGTCTTGAATCCAAAGAAATGAGCCAGGCCACCAGAAAACCAACCTGCTTATCTTGATTAACTATACAATTTTACCTCGACAGTATTTGTTCCCTAAAAATAATAGATTTTTCTAAATAATGTGAGAATGCCTGTAGGCACGATGTCTCTGCTATCTGGATATTAGAAACCCTAATGAGGCAGATATCAAGTTTAAATACAAACTTCTATAACTATTGACTTTGGAAGCATGTGTTTAGTGTTCAAGACTAAAATTCCACTTCAGGCATGGATTTCAAGGGTAATAGTTCATTTTTACTCACTACATGACTGAATAACTTGCTTTGTTATTTTGATGGGAATATCTGTGTTAGAATCCATACACATTAGATGTCCTTTGTTCCGTGAGGATCCCTGGGACATTGAAAGGAATGAGGTGCTTTACTATGATAACAAAGGAGGAGAGCCGCTGCTTCCTTTGTTCCTCACACAGTGCGTTTTTAAAACTGTTGCTTTTCTGGAACACTTTTCCTAAAGAATCCAAATGGAACTTCAAAAGCTTTCGCTTTGACCTTGGATGCACAGACGGTGGGCTCGAATGCTGTTGTTAGGACAGTTTCTCCGTTTCCACTGCGCATTCCACAGCAGCCCTGTGACTCACGTCCATGGAAATATCGGTCTTCACCTGCCTTACTCTATTTACACAAACCGAATAAGCCCAGTTAGTGCCGGTTTCATTCTAGATTTTATTCTGAGCCACTGAACTGTGTGGCCTTCCTAGGCACCAGACTCATCTCTGAATTCTTAAGATCATATTAGACCTCCAGGGATGATCTTAAGTTATAACAGGCTACCTTCGGCTTCTAGGGGAAAAACTGTTATCACACTGTTTCAGTAGAAGACTTTTCTGGAGACATTTACAATGTCTGATAAAACACATGATCATTGCAGAAGCTGCACCCATGACCATGGTGTGTCCTTGCCCTGTATATAATGTGTAATCCACTATTTATCCATAACGCCTTGGTATAATTCCTCCAGAGCTTAAACCTCTAACATAGCACTTACAAGGTTGCTGGTATTAAAAGGCTTGCAATTCTCTATGTCTTAGGGGTAAGAGAACCCAGTCAGCTCTGGTTGGTTCACCAACCACTGGCATTTCACTTGGGATCTCACTTTATTTATTTTTTTTTAATTAAGGAAGAATACTGTTTTTTTTAAATACTTATTTACTTATTATGTATACAGCATCCCTTCCATGTATGCCTGCAGGTCAGAAGAGGGCACCAGACACCATTACAGATGGTTGTGAGCCACCATATGGTTGCTGGGAATTGAACTCAGGACCTTTGGAAGAGTAGGCAATGCTCTTAACCTCTGAGCCATCTCTCAAGCCCGGGATCTCACTTTAAATAACAAATGTTTCCGTGTTTGTTTATGTTTAGTTATAACCCTGTGGTGATCATATACTATCTGTCATTTCTTGTGGAAAAATAAAAGAGGCATGACTACTAAAAGATTTCACTAAGGTGTGCCATCCAGGGAAAGGTAAACTATGAAAAGTGTTCTTACCACATGGTATATCCAACCTACCAAATGATTACCACTGACCATGATAACATTAAAGTACCAAGTTCTGTTATTAAAAATCAGGGTTCTGGGCCAGTGAGACGGTTCAGTGGACAAAGGTGCTTGCTGCCAAGTTCAATGGCATGGGTTCAATTCCTGGGACCCACAAGGTAGAAGAAGAGAACTCCTCCAGGTTGTCCTTTGGCTTACTCACACTTAAATAGATGTAAATATGTTTTGTTTCATTAAAATCTTTCATTTTTTTGAGAATGTCATACATGAGTAGTATATTTACGTTATTTTTACCTGTCTCTGTACCAGCTCTAACTCCTCACATGTCCCCATTCCCTCTCAAATTCATGACATCTTCTTGTTTAGCCATTATTGTTATATTAATTATATGTATTACACATATATATGTATATATTCTACAGAGTCTCTTTGGGGAGCTTCAAAACATGTTATCAAAATCCCAAGTGGTCAACCTTAGAACATGTACATACAAGTATCACTAAATATAAAATTTTTTGGTTCTGATAATAAATAATCATTCATTCATATTTATTACTGACCAATTATATGCCAGATACAAATTTTAGTTTAAGTCTCATTAGTTTAAAGGAAATTAAAGTAAAATTAAACACAGTTGAGTCTTATTCTTGAAAGTATTTATATTCTCTAGAGTTTCTGTGACTTCAGCATCAACAAATGATAAATCATTGCTCTCTAGAGAATACATGGTAACATTCCTATAACCCTGTAGGCACAACATTTTCACCAAACTGCCATTATATAGCCTAGTTTTATGAGTTTCTATTTTAACACGCTGCAGTTAACAAATACTATGTGCCATTAAAGTTGAACTTGCGGCCAACAGCACATAATTTATACCAGAAGGAATTGCATACAACACAAGAATTTTCATCATAAGACTCACCATAGGCTTTTTGTTTCTAAAAACACTAGATACACTGTACAACGCTTTTACACAATGCTGCGTACATACTCAACAACAAAGCCATAGGCCCAAAGGATAGAATGTGAAGAAGTTGTGCCAAGGAAGTTGCAGAAGGTGCCTAGTAGAAGACAAAGACAAGATGGCAGAGTATCACCTTGTTCAGTCTCAGTCGGAAACCTCAGCCAGGATTGTGTCCATCTGGTGATTCACTCTCCCCCTGCTCTAAACCTGTGTGTTTCCAGAAATGTCCACTAACACCACCTTATCTACAGCCTTATCATTGATCTTGAGACTGTAGTGATGTTTAGTCCATAGATGAATTCACAAATGAGGAATCCACAAATAATAAGGTTCAGCTATCATTAGAGTCAAGTTGAAAAATTATATTTAAAGTACAAATTCACACACAATTTGAAATGAGAGCAAAGCAAAATCTGATCCTGTAGTGATGAGGCGAGGTAGGCCTGCTTTTTGTCCCGCCTGGCTCCCGCACGGCTAGCTTAACACCCGAAATAACAACACACTAATTGTATTTATTTAAAAACTGCCTGGCCCATTATTTCCAGTCCCTTACTGGCTAACTATCACATATCTTGCTTAACCCATTTCTATTCATGTGTATCGCCACCTGACTGTGTCTTACCCGCATGAGTCTAACCACCATCTGTCTTGGGTGGGAGAAGCATGGCGTCTGCCTGACTCAGCTTTCTTTCTCCCAGCATTCTGTTCTNGGACCTTTGGAAGAGTAGGCAATGCTCTTAACCTCTGAGCCATCTCTCAAGCCCGGGATCTCACTTTAAATAACAAATGTTTCCGTGTTTGTTTATGTTTAGTTATAACCCTGTGGTGATCATATACTATCTGTCATTTCTTGTGGAAAAATAAAAGAGGCATGACTACTAAAAGATTTCACTAAGGTGTGCCATCCAGGGAAAGGTAAACTATGAAAAGTGTTCTTACCACATGGTATATCCAACCTACCAAATGATTACCACTGACCATGATAACATTAAAGTACCAAGTTCTGTTATTAAAAATCAGGGTTCTGGGCCAGTGAGACGGTTCAGTGGACAAAGGTGCTTGCTGCCAAGTTCAATGGCATGGGTTCAATTCCTGGGACCCACAAGGTAGAAGAAGAGAACTCCTCCAGGTTGTCCTTTGGCTTACTCACACTTAAATAGATGTAAATATGTTTTGTTTCATTAAAATCTTTCATTTTTTTGAGAATGTCATACATGAGTAGTATATTTACGTTATTTTTACCTGTCTCTGTACCAGCTCTAACTCCTCACATGTCCCCATTCCCTCTCAAATTCATGACATCTTCTTGTTTAGCCATTATTGTTATATTAATTATATGTATTACACATATATATGTATATATTCTACAGAGTCTCTTTGGGGAGCTTCAAAACATGTTATCAAAATCCCAAGTGGTCAACCTTAGAACATGTACATACAAGTATCACTAAATATAAAATTTTTTGGTTCTGATAATAAATAATCATTCATTCATATTTATTACTGACCAATTATATGCCAGATACAAATTTTAGTTTAAGTCTCATTAGTTTAAAGGAAATTAAAGTAAAATTAAACACAGTTGAGTCTTATTCTTGAAAGTATTTATATTCTCTAGAGTTTCTGTGACTTCAGCATCAACAAATGATAAATCATTGCTCTCTAGAGAATACATGGTAACATTCCTATAACCCTGTAGGCACAACATTTTCACCAAACTGCCATTATATAGCCTAGTTTTATGAGTTTCTATTTTAACACGCTGCAGTTAACAAATACTATGTGCCATTAAAGTTGAACTTGCGGCCAACAGCACATAATTTATACCAGAAGGAATTGCATACAACACAAGAATTTTCATCATAAGACTCACCATAGGCTTTTTGTTTCTAAAAACACTAGATACACTGTACAACGCTTTTACACAATGCTGCGTACATACTCAACAACAAAGCCATAGGCCCAAAGGATAGAATGTGAAGAAGTTGTGCCAAGGAAGTTGCAGAAGGTGCCTAGTAGAAGACAAAGACAAGATGGCAGAGTATCACCTTGTTCAGTCTCAGTCGGAAACCTCAGCCAGGATTGTGTCCATCTGGTGATTCACTCTCCCCCTGCTCTAAACCTGTGTGTTTCCAGAAATGTCCACTAACACCACCTTATCTACAGCCTTATCATTGATCTTGAGACTGTAGTGATGTTTAGTCCATAGATGAATTCACAAATGAGGAATCCACAAATAATAAGGTTCAGCTATCATTAGAGTCAAGTTGAAAAATTATATTTAAAGTACAAATTCACACACAATTTGAAATGAGAGCAAAGCAAAATCTGATCCTGTAGTGATGAGGCGAGGTAGGCCTGCTTTTTGTCCCGCCTGGCTCCCGCACGGCTAGCTTAACACCCGAAATAACAACACACTAATTGTATTTATTTAAAAACTGCCTGGCCCATTATTTCCAGTCCCTTACTGGCTAACTATCACATATCTTGCTTAACCCATTTCTATTCATGTGTATCGCCACCTGACTGTGTCTTACCCGCATGAGTCTAACCACCATCTGTCTTGGGTGGGAGAAGCATGGCGTCTGCCTGACTCAGCTTTCTTTCTCCCAGCATTCTGTTCTGTCTACTCCACCCACCTAAGGGCTGGCCTATCAAAAGGCCAAAGCAGTTTCTTTATTAACCAATAAAAGTAACACATAGTGAGATGACCCTCCTACACCATGATCCTGTTTTAAAGATCTGATACTCCATCCCCCAATGTAGGCAAAGAACACATATACAGATATACAGTGCATACAAAGGGTATGAGGAACAAAATATGCAATTATTTGGAGCTTCAGCTCCTAAACAGGAGTAGAGAAATCATCAACAATATAATGGCAAACCAGAAGGAACACTGAAAATTCCTATCCTGTCCATGCTTCTCCTCCTTTGGTACTCGGATGAAGGATAGAAACGCTCTTTAGCTCATTCAGAAAGAACAGACAGTTGTGCAGAAAATCCCAGTGACCTAGCCTCTGCTCCCCCTGCCACTGTCTCCTGAAACATTACTCTGTGGTTATATGCTCGTAAGAGCAAGGAGGCAGTGGAAGAGTGTGCAGTCCTGTTTGTAGCCTGCCAACTGAGAGGTATGGAAATTCATGTGTAATATCGAGCATCTAAAAAATGTGTGGGACTCTGATTACAGAAGCTAGTTGATGCATTTTAGACTTCAAAACATTTTTTTTCTGGTAAAAACAAAGCACATTTGCTCAAGGTTATAGAAATAATTACTTGCAGGATCTAGATTAAAGGGACCTGCTTTAGATGACAAATTTGCTTGGAAGAGCATACACATTTAGATACTCCAATTTCAATAAAATTTTAATTTTGCTAAAGGTTGAATTGTTGAGGTATCTGTGTAGTATATTTAAATGTCAATTTAGTACATCCTGAAAATGAAACACATTTGTTAAAAGTCATTCATGGTTAATTTAAAGATGAGAAAGTCAAAATTCAAGCAAAGATCAATTTATTTATCCAATTTAAGTGCTATAGGCCAGAGAAGCTAGTCCTATGTCAAACTTCTCAAAATAAGCCTTAAGCATGAATCAATACATACAGTAAGATAGTGAACTGTCTAGAAGTCTGTCTAGAAAATACTCTATATTAGCTTTTATCTTTAACAGAAGATGTATTATCCATAAACTGACTATATATCAAAATTATTTCATCCAACAAATAAAGAGCTCAAAACCACATTTAAAGGTGGCAATAAATAAGTAACCTGCTGTAAGCCTATAAGAGAACAAATTAGGAAAAGATGACAGTTACCTAAAATGATTGACTGCTCTAATATAAAAAGAGTTTGTAAATAGAAAGAATAAAGCACCTAACTTCAGGGAAAAGTGGGCTAAGACTATGAAGAGCGAATTCATCAAGACAAAAGAAGTATAGAAGGCTACGAACTGTGTGGAAATATGGGCAGCCTTCCTAAAATACTTCACTGAGAAATCATGTCCTACCCCATGCATTGGGAGCTTGTCACCATCTGAGCTGGTGTTCTCTGCCTTGTGCCTGTATCACTCTGATCTCCATTTCTGCTTCACATGATCCTCTTCCCCTCTGCTCTTTTCTTACATTATCACCAGCAATATTGGAGTAGGTCCTGCCTTGTGTAGGAGCATGACCTCATTTTACATTTGCAAAGTATATCTGCAAAGATCCTGTTTCGAAATGGGGACCAAGAGTGGAATGCATCCTTTATGTGTGTGGATACAATTTGGTAAGCTGCAATTTATCAATACAATGGAAATCTATATAGTTACATAGGAATGACTAACAAATCTATACACTTATGTAGAAAAATCCCTATAGTATATTAATATAAAAAGCAACACAAAGAAAAATATTTATATAGTATGTCACCATTTAACTTGTCCCATATACATTTTATATTGAATCCCCAAATATTTATAATAAAGAGAGTTACCTAATTATGGAAGGAATACTACAGAGGGGACATAATAGAAGCAAAATTTCTATGAATACTAGGTAAGTTGTTCATTTGACTTGGGAATTATGTAAATGCTTATAATCATAAAACAAAAGTTAATTTAAAAAGTAAACTCTTAACATGAAAAGCAAAATGTAAGAATATGAATCCATGTATAGTTAGTATAATAGTAAAGACCATTCCAATGTACTTATATGTAAATAAGTATTTTTAACTATATCCACAAAATACCATAAGAAGAAGGTTGACCCAATATCAATGAATCTTTTCATTTTGATCCCTTAGTGTCATTCACAACAAAAAGAATCAAGGATGTATTGTAAGATAGATAATATTAGTTCTTGTTTAAGAGTGTTGTAAAACAAATGATTAGAAATAGAGCTATCAGTGACTACTATAATTACTTCTAAAAGATGTAAGAGCCAACTTTAGTGGGTCTTAACTGTTCCAAGCAGAGACAGTATTATAAACTATAAAGATAATAATTTGAATCGAGCCACATCAAATACACTTCAGCCTATAAATTCACGATTGTATTTGAAATGAAAATAAAAA
Source organism: Bramus lutescens (assembly GCA_001685075.1). Taxonomy (NCBI): domain Eukaryota; kingdom Metazoa; phylum Chordata; class Mammalia; order Rodentia; family Cricetidae; genus Bramus; species Bramus lutescens. The sequence goes on along the minus strand of LOEQ01004727.1, from coordinate 99,940 downwards.
CATTGACTTCCACCAATTTCCTTATTTTAAAAATGATAAGACAAATGAAATAAATATTTACATACAATTTATATCCCAAGGGGATGAAATTGAATTGGGGAAAATTTTATTAATAATTCAAGAAGAAATATAATTACTTTGTATCCCTTATTGAATTAAGGGACTTCAAAAATAATTGTCAGTGTCTGCTACTATTAAAATGGAAATACAAATAGCTTTTATACAGCTGCTCATAGAAGTAACCATCACCATTTCTAAACAACATTGTTTAAACAACATTAATGTGTAACTTGAATCAACTCAGCAATAACTGTTTCACAAGAGAAGGACATGTCAGATGCCATTAAGAGTCCACGATAATAAAAATCCATTCTGCCATGACTCCCTTCCTCACACCTTTACATTTTATTACTGTTTCCCAGAAATGCTAACCCTGAGGAGCATTTTTTTTTCCTAAAAATTCAGAGATGATACATTGCTGACAGTACCATCCCCAAGAGTATTTCTTTTCCTGGACTAAGATCCTGGGGGTTTCATGGCAGAACCAGAAGGTCAGTTATTGGTTTAACTAATTTCCTCATAGGATTTCAGTGTCAAATAATTGTTTTTCACTTACACAAGCTTTGAACAGACTACTGTTTTAAAGATTTACTTTTTTTCCTCTTTCTCAGAGGTTTTCATTATGGAGTTATTGCTAGTCTTGAACGTCTATCAACATTACTTCCTCTGTTTTTCAAGTATTGGGACTCCAGACATTCACCACAAGGACATTTCATTCATTTTCTAGCTCTGAACGTAGACTGCATTTTCTTTATCAATTCAGCCATTGATGTATTGATGGACACTCAGATTTATCTTATTTCTTGACCATTGTAAAGCAAGATTGTGGCTGAAACACAGTGAGCTCACTTCCTTTGGATAGAAACTACATAGTGGGATTGCTAGATCTTGTGGTAGCTCTGTTTTTAATTTTGGGGGATACATTTCTAACTGCTCTCCACTAGGGTTGTACTAACAAATAGTATAGCAGACAATGTGCTTGGTTTCATTGTCCTCCATATGCTCTTGAGTATTTTTTGTCATTTTGATAACAGCTGTTTATAATGGAATAATCTATGCTTCCCTCATTATCAAATTAAGTAGCTTTTTTATGCACCTGTCAGACATTTCTTTTTCTTCTTTTAAGAACTTTTTATTTAGAATGATTGCCCATTTTACATCAAGTTATTCTTCTTCAGTGCTTTTTTAAAAAAATTTCTTTTTGTATTTTAGCTCTCAGACCTCTTTCAGAAATATAGCCTGAAGATATTTTCTACTTTCCTGAGGTTATATATTATCATTTATATGCCAAATAAACATTTTGGTTTAATGTAAATCCATTTGTCCTGTTTTGATTTAGTCTTCTCTACTGATGGGGTCTTGTCTCTCAAATAATTGCTGAGCCTAATGATCTACAGAGCTTTCTCCTGGTGTTTTCAGTGTTCAGGGTCATTACATTTAAGTCTTCGCTCCATACTGAGGGAACTTTTATNAAAGAACATCTGGGGTCTGTTTGTTACTGCTTCTGTCATCCTGCAATCTCACTTCAGGCTACCCACCCATGCCCTTTCCTTGCTCTAAGTCAGAGAGGCCCAAACTTTCTTGGTTAATACATTCCAAAGTATCTTAATGAATTTTTCATGGCATCCCTAGGCACAAGTAACTGCTTAACAGTCCCCTTTATTGCATACATTTTTACAATTTGCTAGTTCTAAATATCTTAATGAATATTTATGTTCTAACTTAATAGCCAGTTGAGACATAACTCCTATAAACTGAAAGAAAAAATATTTCATTGTTTTCTTAAGTAGACACAATTTTAACAGAATGTGTTTAGCTTTAGGATGCCCAACATACTTCTCAGGCTTTGAAATCAAATCAAACTCCCTCACCTTCATTTTCTGTCCCAGTCTGACTGTCTAGTACACTTATATGTATCATATTGGTACCTAAAAGCTGACTTACACAAAAATGTAAGAGGAATGTGTATACTGTTCATTTTAACTACTTTGAGGTGGTATCTGTTTGGCCCTAGAGGAGAGCATGGTAGTCCTTCTTGCTGTGTCCCAAGGTACCCTGGGGCACTGTAGTGAGCCTACGGGGCAGTGCAAAATATTCAAAGTTTTATGTGGAGAAAGATGTGATATTCTGCTGTGTTGTTGTGCTTAATGATTTTCTTTGCCATGTTTGCTATTGCCCACCCTTACCTTGCCAACTTTCAGACATTTTTATACACTAATTCTATCACCTACAGTATCATTTTGACCAATTCCCAAGCTCAACCCCGTTTTAAACCAATGCCTAGCCTTTCTTTAAATTAAATTAAATTAAATACCTTTTCATCTGGGAAATTTCTGTTGACTTTCCCATCAACGTGTGAATGTCTTCCTCTCAGAGAACTTACCACACACTATCACCCACTCTTTAACTTGCCTTCCTTCTTCATGAGCTGAGCCTGGCAGCACAGACCTTGCAAACCCAGATATGTAGGGGGTGGAGGCAGGAGGCTCACAAATTCAACACAGTGAATCACGTCTCAAAAATGAAAAGTAGAAAGAGGGCTGCAAGGAGAGCTCAGGGGTTGAGGCCTTGCTTTGTGTGTGAGAGGCCCTAAATCCAATCCCCAATACTGCAAAACCATTCCAAAACAAAGCACTCATCATGGTCACTCTGTGACCCCAGCATCTAAACAGTATATTTTGCTCACTGACATCGGCAAAGGTCTGGTGTTTAAAGAAAACTGCTGCAGACAACCCATGGGTTATAATAAGAGAAGGACTTGGGAACTCTTGGTTATACTGGTCTCTGACTGGGTTTCCCTAAAGTGAAGTCTGTGACAAGGTTTGGGTGTGTGTAGTGTATTGGTGTGGTGTGGAGAGGTGAGACAGAGAAGGGTGCTGATATAGGTCCTTTCTTCCTCAGGTTACTATTAAGGGCAAATGAGGGGAGCTTTGGAAGACTGAAAAAAGTGAGACTCAAGGTTAAGAGTGACCCAACTGTGCTACTTGTCGGCCAGCTCCTAGGAGTTGCTAGTGGATTCTCTCATGGTGTAGAAACTCTCATGACTCTTCTACTACTCCTGAGATGGAGAGGCTCTGGGGGAGACAGAGGCCTTTAGAAGCATTCCAGTCTTGTTTTTGAAAATCCTTGGGTAGGAGAGATAAGGGTGGGGAGTCCAGAGGTGCTCTAATGTGGGAGTCATCTGCTACAGGGGACAGCTTTGAGTGGAATGTATGAGAGTGGGGTTTATTAAATGATAAATGTATGTCACTGTTCCATTCCTCCTGTCAAACATCTTTGCATAAATTTTCCTATCATTTAACAGATCTATTTTTATATACATCACCATTCTTCTTGTAAATGATCAGAATATGACAGTTTATGAAAAGGAAAATGATACCTTGACTGGGCTTTATGTTCAAATATCTGTCATTCCACTCTACGTGGAAATTGCCAACCCATCATCCATGCAGAAAAAAAAACCAAAAAACAAACAAAAAACACAGAATACATAATAAAATTACAAAGGAATAACAAAGAATGATTTCCATTCATAAATACAGTGACTGAAATCACATGGTATTGTTAGACATAGCTTCAACCGCATGGAATATTAAGGCCAAAGTCAGAGACTTCTGGCAAGCTAGGGCATCTCTAAATGCTCTAAAAGTACCTCTGCTTTCATTTCTAGGTTGGCATCTGTCTGTGGTCAAGAGACATTCACAGTTCCATCTGTGCTACCATCATTTTATTTTGTTTGGGTGATTAATCTGATAATTTGCATGGTTTTATTTAAATTTGTTGTGTCAATATTGGAGACAATAATTTAGTTACATATATCAGTTTAAATACTTGGTCTGTATGCCCTTGCTTTTGGCAGCATTCTGCTCTGAGTTGTGGTTTACCTGTGGAAACAGGGAAAACATAGTACCAGCACCACAGGCATGTGAAAGGCTTAAGTAGGGTAACACCTGTGACACACTTGATGCCACCTGGTTAAAAGATAAGCAAGGTGTTTTAAATATTACACTCGGATGTTTTCAGTTGGCACTATCAGGAAGAATCTCATTCTTTCATTTTTAAATGATAAGAAAACTTTAGTATTTTCGATGAAAAGGCAGAAGAGAAAAGAATAAAATATACATGAAGCTGACATCACTGGACAGGTAAACATATGAAACAAACAACGTGTAATATATGTGTATCTCTGCTGGGGCAAAGGAAGGACCCAGGCCAACTACCTTGCAGTGTTGTATGTAGCAAAGAAAAAACTCATGGAAAGCTTGAGACTTTGCCTATGTATGACTGTGAAGTTGGGCACTCAGTTCAAGGCAATCTATCTTGTTTAGAGTTTCCCCTCAATTCCTTCCAGTTTCTCTCTATCTTCCCTCCATATACCACTTACCAGGATATGAGCACAGGGACTAGAAAAATAAAGAGAACAAAGACACAAGTGAAAATAATGAAACAGAGAACATAGGATAGTACCAGGAGGGAGTTCCAGTGAATACTGAAATTCACCTGCATTTAATTTTCCCTACACTTTTATACCCCAATACAAAAGGGGGAGGAAGGCAACAAAAGACTGCTTTAACATAATACAAAGGATAGCAAGAACAGTTACTTGTTTCAATACTTTGAGATATCAAGTCATTAGCATTCTGTTGTTTAGGCAGTGAACCCACCCTAGACCAAGTAACCTGAGGGCAGCCACTCCCTATATCAAACCTCTTAATTCAAATGAAGGAGCAGAAGTATGCTTGAATATCTATCTACCTGTATGGGCCATCTTACTGTCAAAAAGATCAAGTAACTACACCCTAGGCCAGGATGTGTAGCCCACTTGTCAATAACTTTAAATAAACTATAACTCTCTTACCTTCAGACAAGTTGAAAATAGACTCACATTTTTGGGCCTCCATACCCCCTCTCCCTTGGATTCACTCTCTTTCTGTCTCTCATTAGAAAAGAACAGGCTTCTAAGAGATAATAACTAAACAAGATAAAATAAATATAATAAGATAAAACAATAACAGTCACCCAACAGGAGGAAAAGAGTCCTAAGAGCAGACACAAGAGTCAGAGACTCACTTGTTCTCATAGTCAGGAGTGCCACAAAAGTACTGCTAGTAATTATAATATATATACATATATGTAGATGTGGTGTAGACCCATGTAGACCGTTTGCTTAGTGTTTCAGGCTCTGTGAGCTTATACACACACCTTGTTTAGTTCTCCTGGTGTCCTCAATCCTCTCTGGGTCTTACAGTCTTTATGCATCCTCTTCTGTGGGATTCCCTGAGGCCTGAAGTTGTATACTTGATATAGTACAACCACTTAATTAAAACACCACAGATACAAACTTAGAAATTTCAGGTAAAGGATTAAAAAGCCATCTATGCTCTTTTGGAGTGAACATTTTGCTGACAAAAACATCAGCTTATGATGTTTTATCCGGCTGTCTGCAAATGAAAAGAGGGCCATAGAAAGACATTTAACATATATAATGGAGATGGAAATTTAGAAATACCATTAAAGTTGATTTCTTTTGGAAATATTGCTTCTTAAAATCACCTTGCACTTCAATATTCTATGACTATTAATTAGCTGGGAAGGGTTGATTTAACAAACAAATCCCATGTCCTTTATCCTTGATCCCTACTTGTGACCCCTCCTGTGACTGCGTACAGTCCCTGTTACTTGAGCTGGAGCTATTGGTGTTATTTTGGTGTGTTTGTAATGGTTGTTCTGTCTCTTTAAGAGACAAGCCACACCCACTCCCTCCCC
>LOEQ01004727.1:72173-86588 GCA_001685075.1 Bramus lutescens | reverse complement strand
GAGAGAGAGAGAGAGAGAGAGAGAAGAATACACCAAACACTCACAAACAACCCTCCTTGATCAGCAGATGGATGTAAAGAGAGCCCACTGGGCTGGCTTCTTCAAATGGTAATGCCGAGTGACATTTTCAGGCTAGTGGCCTCTCAAGTTCCTTGTGTGGCAGTGGCAGTAGTTGGGCTTTGACTTTAAAGAAAATCATAAAGAAGAAAGCAAACAACATCATTTATTATCTATCAGTGAGCAAGTAGAGAGTACATTCAAGGAAATGAGGGAGCTGCTCCTGGAGAAACAGAGCCATTCCTGCTGTAGATAAAAGGAATCTTAGCTGCATCTGCCATCGCCTGTCAAAGACTGAGTTTACCACATAACCGTATGGGTATATTATATGAAAGGTTCATGCTATCAACAGCATAGCACAAAAGCAAAACAAGAACAAAAAGAAAAAGCAAAACAAACAAACAAACAGAACCCAGACAAACTGTATGTTTCCATGGGCATATGTGTACCTCTTTCACATTTTGGGAAGAATGAGCTTAGAAGGGGACTAAACAGGACCATCTTCTGTCTTGGCTTCAGTGGATTGTATGAGTCCGAAAGTCTATTAGTTCAAGAAGGTGAAGATGTGATTTTGATCAGTGCAGAAGAAAGCAGCTATCATCTAGACACTGAGATTTTCTCTAATACTTAGACCTTTTTCTCATGTGCAAGGTATAATAATTCATTGTTTAGCACACAGCTGTTCTTACCACATTATATGTGTTTTATTTCTGTTCTTATAGATACCTTGAATTATGTAAATTTCTCTAAGAAAATATTTACCAAAGGACCTATCATGATTTTTTTTCCTTAATAACCTAATTGTCATAATTTGTGATTCACCAGGGACATCAATGCCCTTGCTCTAAACAGTGATATAATTTCTGAAAGCAATTTTCTTGCTCCTCCACCTTGGCCCTCTTTGTGCTGTCTTTTTTATCTCCTCTGTTGCTAGGGAAATGATTGGAGTCCCGTAACTGCTACAGATCTCACACAGCTGCTGCAAGACCAAAATGGATGCATTGTTTGTCATACCGTAAAATGACAATGACTGCCAGCTCTAATTTCCAAATTACTTAAAATAAGTCAGAATCTTATTTGAACTTTCTTTTTTGTCAGAATGAAACAGGGGGTGACGGTGGCATACTCAGCTGGCTGCCTCTTTGGCAATGTAACTCTCACTTCTCAGAGACAACATAGAAACTGCTGCTTCCAAAGGCACAGCCCACACAAACCCACTGCATCTGCATGTAATTTCTGTACTTTGCTATAAAACCACACTTTTCAAAGGTTAGAAAGTTCTTGATGATGAAGGTTGTCATTTTAGAATCAAAAGCAGCCTTCCCACTATAAAATTTGGAAAATCTGTAAATAGAGAATAATTTATATCTTTGGTACCGAATTGATGCCTTTTCTAGAGATGGGCCAGGGCATGTGTAACCATTTAAATTCTTCTGGGGAAAAAGCAATCTTATTTGCAGCATGCATTGATTTCCAGGGAGTCAACGTTGGCACCAAGGCTAATTTCCAACTGCCAACACTGTATCTCAGACCAAGGACCTGGTAACAAACCTGCAGCTGAACTTGGCCTTCCACTAGGCAAGCAATGTAAAGAAAAAAATCTCAAGACATGGGCAATAAAGTGACATAGAGTAAAATAATTAGAGGAGGATCATGTGTTAGGCTTTACTGCCTTTGTTGTAACATAACTTATTTAATTATAGCTTTATATAATTCTAGCTTTGTAATTAAAGTGTTTAGACACTAAGGCACAGCATTTTTGAAAAGATTGCAGTTGGGCGTCAGAATTTGGTATGAGCCAGTTTCAGCATTTAGAGACCTTTCCATCCTTGCAGTGCTTGCTCCTACTCAACACTGTCTGAGGATAGGATAAGTAATTGATATGTACTGGTCGTGAGTAGCACATCTGAAACATTGTGCCTGCTAACTTTCATACTTCATAAAATATGTATCCGTTTCATACTATGGGTAATACCAAGGATTATGTTAAATATTAGATAATTTGTACATAGTACCTCATCTCATGTTAATTTAAAAATGAGCGTTAATATGCATTTTACTAATAAGAAACCTGTGGTTCATGCAGGGAGCAAAACTCACTCCCCCAATGCTTTATCTTATTGTATTAGTAAGGAAGTGTCTTAGTTTACTTTCTATTGCTCTGAGAAAGACAACGATCAAAAGCAACCTGAGGAGGACGGGATTTTAGTTTACAATTGTAGTTCATCGTGAAGGTAAGTAAGAACAGGAACTCAAGGCAAGAACCTGGAGACAGGAACTGAAGCAGAAACCACAGAGGAGCGCTGCTTACTGGCTTGCTCTCCAGACTTGCCATGTTTGCTTTCTTATGTATCCTATGCCTGCCTGCGCAGGAGTGACACCACCCACAATGTCCTGAGGTCTCCCATATTAATAATCAATAAAGAAAAGCATCGCAGACTTGCATATAGGTCAGTTGCATAGAGTTATTTTCTCAATTGCAGTTTCCTTTTTCTAGATGAATCTAGCTTATGTCAAATTAACAAAAACTAGCCACCCAATTGACTCCTTACCAACTTGACAAATACAGCCTTTCTATTTGTTTATTCCTCATATTTCATACTAAGCTCAATATCACAATATAAAACATTCCAACTTTTAAAAGTCCCACAGATTTCAAAAATTCAAACACTTTAAAATTTCAGTCTCTTTAAAATATCCATAGTCTATCTAAAATTCAAAGTCTTTGTGGACTTCCATAATATTAAAAGAAAAGCAGACCAAAATGATTTCCTAATTTCTATGATAAGGGTTAAGAAATCGAGTACTAAACAAGGAGAGTGGGTCAGCAATTAAAAGACTTGATGAATAGTTCAAAATAATAGCTACAAGAAGAGTGTAATGAATTTTATTAATATATCATTAATTAATACAATTTTATTTTATTCTTTTTAGTGCTCTGAAGACTGAAGACTACTGTTTTATCTCTTCCTAGGTTCCCGTAATATGAAATCACAATTCCTAGAATTTCCTAGAGAGAGCTGACAAATAGAGACCTTCTTGGCACAATGCCTTTGTAAATTCCACATGTTGCCTGATAGAGTTTTACCTGTGCATGCACACAAGAGCGAGAATCTTAAGCATCAGTGTGTGGCTTCCAGCTCCCCAACTACTTGCAACACTCGCTCTTCTGAGTCCTCCAAATAGGGACCAATAGATTAAATTATACAGTAGGATGGATGAAGTCTTGATCCTCTTGAAGATCCAGAGGGTAAAGAGTATCAAAATGCCTCCTGATCACGTGAGAGTAAGAAAAGAACTATATTCAAACAGTGTTGTTATGTTGGCAAGGTGTAAGATACAATACAAGCTGACATCTTGGTGTGAAACTTAACCAAAGAATGTACACTCAGTCCATTCCTGAAGTGAGCAATATGGGGCAGGTGGATCTTCCTCGTGGTACGTCCAGTAGTTCCTGTGAAGAGACACCAGATTTCTGGAGATTTTTGCAAAAATGTGGAAAATAAAGTAGCTAAAAGAATACAGGACAGAAGAATCATCCTTGAAGATGATAACATAATCCCTGATGCTGGGGCCCCCTTCTGTGGTGAAAGTATTTCCCTCTATTCAGAAGGCATTATGTGTATTGGTGCTTTGACTGCATTCCTATCTGTGTGAAAGTATTAGATACTTGGAACTGGAGTTATGGACAGTTGAGAGCTGACATACGGGTGCTGGGAATTGAACTTGGGTCCTCTGGAAGAGCAGTCAGTGCTCTTAACCATTGGGCCAAAAGCCTCAAATTTTATAAGTTCCCTGTGGGGTAAAGATGGCTGAAGTAAGGTAACTCACACTCAGTTCAAAGAACCTAAAATAATATATTTTCTGTATATGCTGGAAAGATAAGCAGAAATATAAGAGAAATATTTTAGAGATGGAGTATATTAGTTATGTTACCACCTGTTCTGTGGTCATCTTTACCTTTCATGTTGTTTACAGACTTAAAAGAAAAAGGCAGGCAGACAACTCCTGTTGGCCGTGCATCTAGCACCTTCACAGGACTAGAGCTTCCAGACAGAAAAGCCTCCACCCTAGCACCAAATGAAGTCAGGATCTCTGGGTTTTGATTTGTTCAAACAGATGGATATGAAATAGCTTAGACTTCCCATCTTCCAGAATTCTGAGATTAAGATGGTGAGAGAGAGAGAGTCTGGTGAGAGCCAATTTTCATGACTCTACATTGTCATTCTTGCTCCCGACAAGATGAGGAGACAAAAGATCCATCTAATACTTCCTTCAGGAGGGCACTAATCTAATCACATGTTCTTTGTCACTATTGTTTACTAACATCTCAAAAACTAATTTCCTAATTCCACTAATACCTTGTGGTGAGGACTTCACCATGAATTTGGTGGTAGAGACACAAGACACAGTAGGTTCCATATATGGATTGAGGTTACAGTTTTTAGGGTGTTGATTTCCAGTGAGCACATCAAACTATCTTCTATTTTTCTTTCCTCTGAAAAGGGACTTAACCCACAAAGGAACTAAGAAACACTCTGATACAAGTAGTACCAGATAAGGAACTATCAAATAAAAGAATGGAACAGGATGTGTTGAAAAGCATCACATTTCAAAGAGAACAATGAGATCCAGGGTGACCAGATCACTGCATCAGTTAAGACAGGGCACGTATGGTACTCAGGAGCATAGTAGTGATCAGAACAAGTTACTTACAGGTCTTCACAGTGTAGTAGTTTAGCTGGTATTTCTAGACTAGAAGGGGTAAGGAATCCACCATAGTCTAGTTAATCTACACAAATCCAAATAATTAAATACAAACTTTAGATAAATTTAGATTTAAAAAATTTAGTAAAACATGATATGAATCAGCAAGATGGGATATCATGGTGTTCCAGCCATTACTCATGTCTAAATCAGGGTGCAGTCCAACAAGCAAGAGGTGGAATACACTAGAAAATGCTGCAATGATTCTATAACTATGAACAAGTTTTTTTTTCCGAAATGAACTATAGACATGTAGAAAGGAGAAATACACATTGGATAAAAGGATCACAGAGTTTTGGGGTTATTAACATTGATTGGCTCTGAGTTAGCTCTTAGTTAAAAGATTAGTATGTTCTCTCTCTCTCTCTCTCTTTCTCTCCTCTCTCCTCTCTCTCCTCTCCCTCCCTTTCCCCTCCACCTCCCTCTCTCTTAGTTTTCCAAGGCAGAGTTTCTCTGTGTAGCTTTGGAGCCTGTCCTGGCACTCACTCTGTAAACCAGGCTGGCCTTGAACTCAAAGAGATCCACCTGTCTCTGACTCCCAAGTGCTGGGATTAAAGGCGTGTGCCACCACCGCCTGGCTATTAGTATGTTCTTTGTGTCCATTTAAATGAGAATCTGTAGAGAGCAAGTTGGAAATGGAACCTATATTGTAATAAATTCTGTAGACACATGACCTAAACACACAGGGAAAGAAAGCAAAGCGACTAAGAATACGGTAGGGCATCAATGTCTGCAGTATGTACTACCCAACTGTCAAAATACTTGCTCTTCTCACTTGGACTTTGGGCTAAGATATCATTCAGTAGACAAACACACACAGCAGTACGTTGAAAGTGAGTGAAATGTTTCAATAACCATGGGATGATTTCAAGCTGCTCGAGTGACTAAAACAACGGGCGCAAAGTGTCCCTTATCCTGTTGGTTGGAATTAGTTGTTCCAACTATTGCTGCTGGAAGGCACAGCTGATTCTATACAAACTTCATTGGCTCCACAGAAGCATCCCTAGATTCTGTAATGCCCTGTGGGAAAAGGTGATGGGAGGCTGCAGCAATACAGTAAACCAACTTTACCAGTTCAAATACTTGACTATGATTCTACTAAGTGCACGGCAAGGATGTGAAAATCCTGCACAGATTGGGAAATAGGATATAGCTAAGCAGCAAGGAACCTTAAAATGCCTTGCAGAAATGAGCACAATAGTAATTAGCAATTATTTCTATGCGTGTGTATCAGTATGTCAATACAAATGTTTCTTCTTTCCATTTATCCTTCTATGTCACATACGTTGTGTGTTTAAAGTGAATAACCTTATAGTTTACACACACATTATGGGATTTCAAAAGAAAATTATGATTGAAATTTGGAAGGGATGAATACTTGCTAGCAGTGACTGAAGAGGGTTAAGTCTACCATCCCCCCTTTTAATTGTGGCCTCCTTTTCCATGTAGTTGGCTGAACACAGTAGGTGCAATAACACATTGGTTATCTTGGTTGTTTAGAACCATCAGAGAACAGATGGATAGCTCCTGTGGACTGGTACTAAGCAGGCAATGAGTCCATCTTTTCAAGCATGCTCCTTTAATTCAGAGTGTGAAATTAAAGCGTGTTTCTCAGCCTCTTGCAGCTCAGGCTAGATAGAGTGTGACGTGGGTTTAGCTAGGCATTTGCACTCTCAGAATATTTAGAAATTTTACTCAGAGTAAGACTACACTTCTGAAGTTTCTACTGTGAGGCTGTGACATTTTTCTGTTCCAGAAAATGGTGCTAGAATCTGCACCCCCAGGAAACAGGTGTCGTGAGCATCAGTGATGGAAGGGAGCACTCTTTGGCTCCCAGTGTGATTTTGAAGTTGCCCTATGGCTCTCGAGTCAAAAGCTGTGCTGCTAATGACTTAGTGTTTGGGTTAGAGCCAACATGCTATTTCTTAGCTCAAGAGCTGTGTGGCTGGCTTCCTACTCTGCCTCACTTTCATCCTTTGGAGACACTCGAGTTTCTGAAACCCCAGTATAGAGTTCATTTCAATGCTGGTGTAAGCAACTAATTCCATATGTGGAATCCTTTCCTTCCCTAAAATATGCCACTAAATTTTAAATGGATTTCCAACTCATCCTTACATTGCTGAATTGCTTTATGGATAGGCTTTGTTTTCAAGTTTTGTTTTTCTTTTCCTTTAATTATTTTTCTTTAATTTTTAAAATTTTCATATATGAATACTATACTTACATTGTTTCAATCCTTTCACTCATTTATCAAGCTTCCTCAATTCCTCCAACTCCCCCTCAAGTTCATAACATATGTATATAATATATGTGTGTGTAATTATATATAAGTGTGTAATATATGTATATATGTATGTATTGTATATGTGTGCATATGCATATGGGTGTGTGTGCACACCAATGTGTGTATGAACTAAACCCAAGTCCATTTAGTGCTGATCATAGGTACATGCGCTTATGTATGGCCACTTAGAATTAGATACCTGTCAGGGGCTTAGCCCCAGGGAAAATTGACTCTCCAACTCTCAGCAATCATTTGCTGCCTGTAGCTTTTCATTCAGGGATGGGACCTTGTAAAATTTCGTCTATCCAATCTGGTTTCATTGACTGGTGTGGTCGCTACATAAAAGTCTTGCTTATTTAGTAATATTGCTGTGGTTTTAGGAGTACAGTATCTCTGTCAGGTCTAGACCACACTATCTCATGCCTGGTCCCAGGCTTTTACAATCTTTCTGCCCCTATTTCATGATTTTCTCTGAGACTTGTATGTACAAGTTGTACTGTAGATGGTCCAGTTGGGACTGGTCTCCCATGGTGACTTATTCCCCACATTTTGAGCAGCTATGGATTTACACAATTACCTTTCACTTACTGAAAACAATGTACTTCTTTGGTGAAGGGTGAGAGCTATATGTTTATCCTTTTTAATGTGAACAGCTGTCTATAGTTGATATAAACATCCTCGCCCAGAGGGAAGGGAGAAACTCAACTCTTATTTATGTAACAGACACTCAATGCAAATTCTTTGCTTGAAATTTTCCTCCAATAGTGGTGAAATATGTGACCCAGAGAGTAAAACCATGAAGTCTTTTCCACAAAAGAATTTTCTGTGGATCTAAAATGGAACAGCATCACAAATGTTGAGAAATACACATCTTTGGGTGTGGTTTTCATCTTTACCAGTTGAAATTCAATCTGAGCCTGAACCCTCCCTTTGAGTGGCCACCACCCCTCTGAGAAAGATGTGCATCCACCGTGTGGGATGGAGGACAGTCTTGTGCTCTGTGATATGTGAGCTGGCTGAGTCTCCCATTCCTTATATGATCCTCGGGGTTTTCAGAGGGACTTCAGACTTCCTTGACTAACAGTGAGACTTGCAAAGAAGCTATCGTTTGGGTGCCAACTGTTAATACTGTCTTTCCATATGGTAAAATTTCACATGCTTAATGGCTTCCAAAAAATTCTCTTTCTCTCTCTCTTTTTTTTCTTGAGTAGTTTCTCTCAGGGCACGACAAATGGGGAAAAAATGAAGAAAATTTAATCTAAAATTACCAGGATGAGCAGATGCGTGCAATTCAGTGTTAACCGGATTTTTCTGGTGGCCCTGAGAGTATTTTCTGTGAAGGAAAGAACAGTCAGAGGTTTAATTTTGCTGAAAACACACTTACTCAACTTATTGATAGCTTAGATTTAGAAAATGTAGTTATCCCATAATCTATTCACTTCAACTTCCAAACGCTGCCACTTTCTGTGTAACAAATGTCTAGGAAAGCGCTTTGTTGAAAGGTTCCTATTGTAACCTTCAGTTCAGAAACATAAAGCTGCACTGTATGCTTCATTTTCCGTTTAAGTCTGTCTCTTTTCTGAAACACAATATCCTATTATGTTAAATTATACTTCAAAGTCTAATAATTCTGTGAGTATTGTAGAACACGCAGTAATGTGTTTCAAAACAATCCATAAAATAAACATTTCCAGTTATGATCACAAGCCTTAATTAAGTATTGTGATTATGTATTTTAATTTGAATTTACAGGGTGCTTATTCTAATGGGCACCAATTCATTTAAAACTTTTGAAAAGTTGTGACATGCAAAACTTCCAATATTTTTCCATTTCTTTTCAGCATGGAAGCTTTTACAGTGTGGTTCTCTGGAGTAATTGTCTGCTCACTCTCAAATCTTTGTGGGGTTGCAAGTTTATGCCACAGGAAATAATAACCATTTAGGTTGGTGGGGATGTCCTTACATCAACAGTGTTTGTTTGTTTGTTTGTTTGTTTGAGGGTCTGGATAGAAGCAGGGAACAGTCACTGATCATGGAGGAAAGCCACATTTTGTTAAGAGTTGTGCTTTGTATGCATAGAAGGCTGTTAAGAACCAGAATGCACCTCTGGTACTTGGTGAACAATTTGAGAGTGAGTCTCTGTGGTTTCTGTAACTTTAGGTGATGTGCCTGGATTATTACACAGGCTTTGTCCTTCTAGTCAATTGAATTCACCATTCAAGAGTACTACAGATGAAAATTCCCAATCTAGGCCTGCTACACAGATTTCTTCTCCTCCTATGTTAAAACAATAGTGTAAATAAATAAATAATCAAATAAATCAAAGATAACAGAGTCCTAATTCTGTCAGAATCAGTTTCCCAAGGGTACTTGGGTACTCTTCATGTGGGTAGCATTTGACAGTAAAATGCAGACAGTCTGGTATATTTCTGGCCTTCTAGTCCTTTGGACAAATCATTTTGGCCCTTACTGTTGTATGTGTGCTTATGAAAAGGAAGCATTATTTTTTGCCAATATTAGAACTAATGAAGAATGCCCAGGAAAAAAATCCCTATCAAAAGGATTCATCTAAGAAAAAGATTTCATGAGCTATGTGAACAGGCCTCCAGAGAGGCTCAAGTGGGAGGGGCCGTGGACAAGGTTTGAATTACTGTCTGGATACTTATCAATGAATGGACTTGAAAAGGTCCTTAACCATTCTTGCCTCTTCTTCCTTACTGTTCCTGCTTTGTGAGGGATTTAGGAGACTCCAAAGACAGAATTCACAGAAGTGGACCTGAGCCATGAGAAGTGTCAAAGGTACTCTCTCTCTAGACTCCTGTAAGGTGCCAAGGTCTGCTTTCTCACCTACGTACAGCTCCTAAGTTCCTACAGTGATGGCCATCATGCCCGGAATGGCTCCAGAAAAAGGTTCTTAGGATTCTGCATGGTGGTGTCAAAAGGTCAATCCCAGGCTAGCACATTTTACATTCCAAAAGGCTGAAAGGAGGGAGCTTTAGTAAGTTATGCTTGTGTGTGCCTTGGAATGGAAGAGAGAAGTGACTTCACAGTCTGCCCTACAGCTTGTCACCGAGAATCTCAGCTAACAGCTATCCCCAATGCCTTTATTTCTGTTTGGTCTCTAGCCTGAACACTTGCTCAAATCAAGGTTTCAGAGTTGTCTTTTTTTTAAAGAATCAAAAGGAAATGATAATATTAATTAAATTCTAAATCCATTAAGAAGCTTCACTCTAGGAGCAATTTTAAGAAGAAAGAATGTCTAGAGCTGGCAGCCTGAGTTTGGTACCACAAAACTCCCCAAATTGTCCTCTGGTCTTCACACACATGCCAGCACACATGTGAGCATACACACACATGCATCCTACAATAATTAAGAAATAAATTAATTAGTTAATTTAAAAAACCCTGCCAATTGCAATATAAGAACATTCAAATACTAAAAGACAATGAACAAGAGATATAAAAATAAATAAATAAATATGGGGAATTTTCAAAAACTTTGAAAGGGGCACAAATCCACCTGTGTGACATGAAAAAAATCTACTAGGCCAGTGCTTAAAGATAAAGATGACAGTACAGTGGTCCATGCAGAGCAAACCAATTCTTACTCCATACCACTGTGATATCACAGTTCGGGCTGGGCTGAGTTTTGGTCATGGCATGGCTTGGATATCACCAAGAAAATCACATTTCCTGAAGTGAAATGATGGTGGAGAGAAACCCTATGGTCCAGCCCTAGTCTACAATAAAGAAAATTAGACTTTGGCTTTCTCTCCTGTGCATGTGCTGAGCAAGCTCCGCACTCTGAATTGAAGCATCTTCAAAGTCAAAGGAGGGCAGCCTCAATATTTCCAACATTTTTCTCATGGATATGAATGACACTTTCATTTAAATTAATAAGAAAAAATGCCAAATCTTCTATTAAAACTTTTCAGCACTCAAATTAACAAGCTAAATCAGTAGGCAACTCACGATTTTAAGATAAGAAAATTGCAAGCATCTCACAAAGCTTTCAAGGCTCACATGGGTGGTTTTTAAGGCCTGTGGCAGATTCCCAAGGATCACAGTAAGACACACACTCATAAAGAAGCTTCCAACAATGCTTTAAGGCAAGGGAACGGAGAAGCTATTTGTTCACTTAAACATGATTTAAGATTTAAGGTACTTTCCTTTTACGCTTTAGGTCTTACCATGAACAAGTGCACGTAGGAAACGAGGGGGTGGAAGCCATAGAGGGACAAGACTAGAGCCCTTCTGAGTAAACACTGAGACACCGCGGTAACGTAACTTAGACACAAAGGGACTGTCTTCATGTATTGGACTGAAGATGAGTGACTAATGGAGAAACATCAGTCCGTGAAAGCTGCTATGTAGCAACAAGATGGGGGCTGTCAGTACCAAGGAACTGCGCTTCAGGAAGGAAGCCTGCCTTCCTTCTGTGGGTTTATCATTGGAAGCCAGAGGTTTGTCTCGAACTTGTTCCCCAACTGCATCCACCCTTGGGAGGCACTGATCTCTCTCTCAGGGGCAATGTTCCTTACCAGGTCCCCCTCCCCCCACTTCTTAAGACCTCCTTACATAGCTACTTAGTGTCTCTGTAACTTGTGTAGCAGAGAATGATTAAAATTCCATTGGTCAATATCTGGTCTTAATAATCTCCCCTCTCTGAAATAGATGGCCAAATAAAAATAGGGACCAGGGATAAGTCAGAATCAAATTGCTACCCTTGGAGTGATATTCAATAAAAGCAGCCATTCATCTGGAATACATAGAGGGAGCTTTAGATTTCTGCTTTGAGAATTCAGTTGTTACTAGGAAACTATCTCCTCTCCAGAACAAAACTCACACGGGTAGATTATTTCAAAGGACACAGAATTCAAGGAAGGAAAAATCAAAACAAAAACTAGTAGCAGCGTGATTCTGTCATCGTCAGGACAACACACTGTTTTCTTGGATTCTAGAGGATAGCATCATGCGACAGTGCCCACTCTCACTCCTGTCATGGCAGCCTCCATGTTGACACTGAGCAGATGGCCTTTGGAAGGTTGTTTTATCAGAAAACTTCCCCTTATGCCTCCAAAGAACATCAAGTCTTAAAGAAACAGAAATAGTCACTGAGTTATAGTACTTCAAACCATTTATGCTGGGTTCAAAAGCTTGGCACATAAACCATTTTATTAACTAACCTAGAACTGACTGTTGGTTAGCAACAGGTTTTGCTTGCTGTGTTTGGTTTGGTTTAGTGTGGTTGGTGGTGGGGCAGGGGGATGTGATTAACTATTCGGAATATCAATTACTCTAAACATGTCCTTGGATGGAAAATTATCCGGTTGACCAGAGAAAAACAATTTTAGAATCATTGTATAATTTTCTGTCCCCCCTCCCTCCCTGAACTGATAATACAACCTTGGATCAAGATTTAGGAGGTGCCTGTTCTGAGCTAAAATACAAGTTTCATGCAAAATAAAATAAAGTAAAAGACAAAGGCAGCTGCCCTTCTGAGGGCAAGGTGAGGCCTGTCTTCATGAGGATGGCCACAAACATCGTGAGTCTGGAAATAGAGTTTGGCCTGACTTGGGGCTTTGTTGTGCAGAATCCGAGGCCCTTATAAGAGCAATGACATGGGGACAAGAACAAACTCAGAGCCGTGAAAATGACAGCCTTGACAGTAAGCCCTTGGCGTTTAAGAGTTCATGATTCACACTCTCAAGATCTTTTGTTCAGAAAGACAAACAATTTATGCCTAAAAATTTCAAATTTATTCAAGATTTGAGAAAATTATATAATGAATGTCTTTGGACCAGTGATGAAACTTCAAAGGCTCCCCATTCATTACCAGGCTTGCAGACATGATTTTAGTTTACAAACTCTCCTCTGGCTTCTGAAGCAAACTAAATGATTTCATAAAACAGTATTTCAGCATAGAATTCCAAAATTAAGATTTTAAACTAAAATAATATTAATATGAAGAAAAATAGCTTAGCAGTTAAGAGTACTGGCTGCTCTTCCAGAGGATCTAGGTCAGGTTCCTTGAACCCACACGACAGCTCTCAAGTACTTAATAATTCCAGTCCTAGGGGATTTAACACCCTCTTCTGACTTCCCTAGGCACCAGGCACACATGTGGTGTGCATACATGTACATGCAGGTAAAACAGTTAAACACACGAACTAAAAAATAAATAAATCTTTGAAAAACATAAACACCTAAAATCACATTTTAAAACATTGATTTAAGGAGAAATTTTTGAGGCAAGAGAATTCGAGACTGCAGAAATTTCCCAGAAAGGACTGACTGACCAAACTGACCATGAGTATGACCTTTTGTCCCTGTGGATGGAGTCTGGGAGTGAGCATGAGCTAGAAGACACAGATGTTTCATTTAGGTACCTTGTTCTGAGGGTGTGTTAGTAATAAGACAATGAGTTTATATTTAGTCAGTAAGATAACAGTTCTTAGCCTTCTCTTTTGATACAAAGGAAAAGCCATTCAGTTTTGCATTAGTAAGGCACTTTTTGTATTGCTCTCATAAAGACTATTTTGTTGCGTCCTTTGTATGATCATGGCTTCAGTTGATAATCATACTTCTTCATGTCAAACCAATCTTCTCTAATAAGGAAAGTTTACGATTCTTAGAAGCATGGTCCCACAAGACCACTTGACTATACATGTGTTATGGATCCTGGCCATAACACATATGTAACATGTAGGCCTGTTAGTTGGGGTTTCGGTCCTGTCCAATTCTGACAACCAGTAAGCCCCCAAAGAAAATCACACAGAGAGTCTGAATTAATTATAAACTGATTGGCCCATTAGCACAGGCTTCTTGTTAACTCTTGTAACTTATATTAACCCATTTTCTTACCTATGTTAGCCACATGGCTCAGTACCTTTTTTTCAGCAGGGGAGGTAACATCCTGCTTCTTCGGATCTGGGCAGGACTCGTGGAAGAGCTTCCTTCTTCCCAGAATTCTCCTGTTCTCCTCGCCTAGCCTCTACTTCCTGTCTGGTTGACCCGCCTATACTTCCTGCCTGGCCAATCAGCGTTTATTTAAAACATGATTGACAGAATATAGACAATTCTCCCGCACCACTTCCCCCTCTTTCTTTAAAAAAAAAAAAGAAAAAGCAAATGAAAATATCCATAGTCCATTCTTTGGGAATGTGGGCATAACTGTAATTCTTGCTTGATAACTGTTTTGTTATATATAATTTTACTATGTTAAAGTGAAAGCCTTTCTCTTTTGTTTAAACAGAAAAATGGGAAATGGTGTAGGAGGTCCTTCTGTATTTGCATTGCTTTCATTG
>LOEQ01004727.1:56699-71672 GCA_001685075.1 Bramus lutescens | reverse complement strand
AAATGGGAGGAGGGGAGGAGGTGGAAATTTTTAATAAAAAAAATAATAAAAAAACTGCCTTGGCCTTTTGATAGGGCAGCAATTAGGTAGGTGGAATAGATAGAACGGAATGCTGGGAAGAAGGACAGACAGGCAGATGCCATGAATCACTGGCCTGAGACAGACATAGGTTAGAATCTTGCCAGTAAGCCACAGTGACGTGGTGATACACAGATTTAATAGAAATGGATTAATCAAGATGTGAGAGTTAACCAATAAGAGGCTAGAGCTAATGGGCCAGGCAGTAATTTAATTAATACAATTTCTGTGTGGTTATTGCTAGGGTTAAGCTAGCCAGGCAGCCGGAAGCAGCCTACCACTCCTCCTACTATACCTGTCCATTTGGTAAGCCAGCAGTTCTACCAGGAAGATTCAATAAACATCAAACCCAAAGAAACCACCCAGGTCTATTCATTTTTAGCTATGTGCTCAAGCAACATTAATGTACTTCCTTTCTAATCTGGGACTGAGCATTCATGATGAAAGTGCCTGTTAGTGAGTTTCCATGGGCCTCTCTCCTTGGCCTGCAGAGAGTGTGTATCATGGGATCTTTTCTATCTGTGTGCACTCACTCCTGATGTCTCCCTCTAAGAATAGCAGACTGCTGGCTTAGGGCCTTAAGTTTATTTCTTCATGTAACCCCCAGTTGCTTCTGTATTGGTTATTTGCCCTGTCACTGCAACAGAACACAGGACCAAAGTATTCCATTTGTAGATACAGTCCATCGTGGCAGGACAGGGAAGTCACAGAGGCAGGGCAGGTCACATTAGAACCCCACCCCCACTCCCCACCCCCTGTTAGCCAGCGGAGAGATGAGTGCGCACGCTTAGCTCCCTAGCTCCTTTTTATTTCTTCAGTCCCCCAGCCCATGGAATGGTACTGCTTAGTTAGCGTCATTCTTCTCCTCTCAGTTAACATCTTCTAGACAATCCCTTAAGAGTATGCCCAGATCTTCGCTCCCATGATGACTATAAATCCATCAAGTTGGTGATCAGTATTAACAATCACAATGTACTTAATCTTGATTAGCCTATCTCCAGAGCAGATGCAGTCACTCCGAATGTGTAGATTTGGGGGAAAACACAATCCATTCTGTATCCTCAGCTAACTCCAAAGCCCTCGGGGAAATAATTTGTCATTGTCCCTCTACAATGAAAACATAACATCTAATCTTTTAATTATCTCTGTTGCTATAATTCCAGCCTCCAGTTGTATTTTAAATGTTTTTATTATTCAAAGGTTCAAGGTTATACTTAAGCACATTATAATGTATTTCATCAATGTAATTCTTTGTTAAATGTTTTTTTATCCTTAAGAATTGAGAACTGTTTTCATTCTCTGAGGGATCATGAATTATCACATGCTTCCACCTCTTTGGTCCTACCTACCTGGCTACTGGGAGTGGATCATCATGTTTTCTAGTAGGCTGCCACCAGAGCCTTCCTGACCAAGGTTTTAGCAGCTATGTAAGGCAGTACCGAAGTTAGAGCTAGAAAACGTCAGAGCTTCCATTGCTCACAAGCTCCACATGTCCTACACTGTGAGACCTTTACAACATTTTCAACCTCCCAGGAAGTGGATAGGAAAATGATATGTATCTCATGAGTGAAAAAACTAAGGCTCCATGAATTTGTTAGTTGCCTCCAAACTCTTATCAAAATGTCATAGGCAACTGTCCCATCCCCAAGCTTTCCTTAAAGCATAGAAGACCTGTGGAAGCAAGGAGAACCCTGGCTTAGGGAGCGGGACAATCTTAGATGACATGGCCGTAACTCTGGCTCTGTTTTTGGAGTCAGATGGAGCAAAGCTCAACAGATTGCTGTCTATAAAATCGTTGGTATGGGCCACCATCTACATCACACATGGCTTCCGCCTTTGTCCTGCTCCTCAGTCATTTTTATGAGGTATTCCTCCCCCGTCATTTTGAACAGCAGGCCTATGTTTTTTTTTTCCTGTAGACAGACTGATTTGGTTTTTTTTTTTAAAAAAAAAAAAGCTGTAAATTCTGTGCTATCCAACAAAAGGATTAACCTAAGTCAGACTATTCTGAGCAATTAATTTTCTCATGCAGTCCCATGTCTAATTCATAATGGAAGCAACCCAACTTCAAATGGGCCTACTCATGGTTAACTTTCTTCCTTACTGGTCTCATTCTCTAAACAATTTTAAAAGTTGCATTGCACTTACTCACGGGATAGTGGCTCTCACTCGCCTGTGACTTTGTTGATGTCCTAGAGTGTCCTTCCAGCCAGAAATGACACATAGAATAGCCCAGCAATACAGTATGAGTTTTAAACAATACACTATTCTGAGCAAAATAAAGCCTTATACCATCCCACTTGATCTTACTTACACTATGGATCTTCCCCTTATGCAGGGATCCAGCCGGTATATGCTACCTCTCGATTGCCCCTTTAATCTCTGTTATGGCTGCTTTCACATTTCAGTCCATGTCTTTACTACACTTCCATGGTAACCGACACTATATCACCATCCCTGTGTCATCCACTCCATTTCAATTCATCAGGTAGGTTCATACTGCTTTACATCATCATCTGAGGTAGAGAGTATGAGTATCATCGGATATTCTGATAGACAGTGATCATATTAATGTAGCTTTGATTATACTCTGTTGTTTCTATTGTTCCATCCTATTATTAGCTATTGTTAACCTCTTAATTTATCAATTAAACTGTATCGCCGATAAGCATGTGCAAGGAAAAGTGTAAATAAACCTTGGTACTATGAGTTTTAGGCACTGAATTCTCTAGAGGTGAGCATGACTGCTATATGCAAGAGAATATTGCCCATTTAACACCTTGTTACTAGATTTTACCCTTGTTTGATTTTAAGTTGAGTCAAGAACTAAGGTACTTCGTCGATTATTCTGACTCTTATGAAATGAAACAAAGACTTTTGCCAGAGTTCAACATTGATTGGTCTGTGCTATATGTCTGCGAGTTCCCATGAAGATGCTGTGGTGTAACAATAATAATTGTATCTTTAATATTGTGCTTCCACTTTAATTCTTATAATTCCAGGTGGGGTTAGGTTGGTATTGATTTACACAGCTCTTCAAATTTCTTTTTAGTCTTCACTGTGGGGAAATAATGAAGAATTAGAAAACACCATTTTCATGGAAAGGGGTTTCTGCTTCATTTGTTTTAAGGATGTTACAGATCCTTAGATCTATAGGGATAGAATGTACTTACATTTGAGTTGATGGATTTGACTAGAAGATATTTTTCCCTCAGTAAAGTACTTGCCACTGAGGCTACAAGTCAAATACATCCATTCTGGGACAGCCTAGAGAACTGGGCAGAGACCTATATCTAAGCTTAATTAATTTGCTGCTGGTGTTTCTTAAAGCATTGAAAAAACATTTCTGATATCATCAAACCCCAAACAATAAATTAGACAAGACCAACACGAATTCCATCCAACCTGCTTGCCTCAGGCAGTTCTCTTTATCACTAGAGCCTAAAAGAAAGATGCAATCGGAAAGCTAAAAGACAGATAATGAAATAGCAGAAGAAAATTTTAGGCCTGAGTCAAATAATAAATACAATCTTTAGTCACATGGGCAAACAAACATTCAAAATGCTGAGAAAGAATAGTGAATCATTTGTTAAACATCTCTGTCCTCCTGAAAAGCCCTCTTGCAATGCCACAACAGGAAGTTTCGACTTAATAACGGAGCTTCGAGGATGCACAAGCTCCTCATTTCCATGGTGAACATTGTTGTGATAAAGCAGAAACAGTTCCTTGGGAGAGCTAAGATGTAATCAGAAAAGCATTTTCTATGGTTCATACTTCATGATCATACTTAATGCGAAAAAAAAAGCAAAGAATTTGCTAGAAAAACAGCTTCCTCCTTAATCACTCCCGCCAATGATAGTCTCCACACCTGTGGCTGTGTCATTGTTTCTACCATGTAATGTTTCTGTTGGTTACATCTGAAAGCTGGAAGTTAAGTTAGTCTCATGACAGTGCTCAGGAACACACTTGGTACTTTAACCAACATTTGGAGTGACATCGTGTTTAAAGAAGATGCCATGACCTGGACCAAATCATAACTCTTCATGCCTGAGTTTCATGTTTGTAGTTTTTGGTCCTTTACTTGGATGAAGTCGTTCTTCATCTTAAGGTTTTGGGGCTGAATTGCAGCATCACTACCTTAGGTCTAAGGAAGCATTCTAGCCTAGTGCAATAACCACCACAGGCTTCTTATATTTATCCTCCTTCTTTGAGACAGATTTGTCTTTTGCACCAAGGAACCAGAAGCTGCACTTAGCTTAATGATATTGTACAGTCTCCAGAATCCTGTCATGAGCATGGCCCATTAGAGTCGCCCCATGTCAGCCTTAGTGTCCTTGCCTCTTTTAGATGTAGGCTACCATTTGAGGTCTGTTTCTGGAGGCAAGACAGGACTCTGCTGCTGAGCAGATTCAGGGAGCTCACAATGGCTTTCCATAGTCCTTTCCTTGATAAGGAGCAAGATAGAGCCGCTCTGAGTCAGTCGCAGCTAAGCCCAGCCCACAGATTCCTTTCACATACATTCAGGCAGCAGCTACTCCAGAATTCCAGGGACCTCCCTTCCTACAGCAGAAAAGAGAGGAGGGGTGAATTATAGCCGCTGCAGCTGCTCTTTGACTACAGCTGTTACTCATTGCTTCCTTTCCCACGACTGCGTTTCAATAGCATGTCCTACATTCTCACCACTGCTGTCTTTACTTCTGACTGTCCTGCGTGGTCTGTCCATTCTGCTAGAAATGGACAGAAAATGTTAAGAGAATACAAGTAGATTACATGAGTACCGAGTATTTCCCTTGAGTCCGTGTGTGTGTGTGTGTGTTTATGTGTGTGTGCGTGTGTGTGTGTAAGAGAATGTATGTAAGTGCTGTGTATATATGTATACATGTGTGTATGTTTGTATATATGTAGTGCATGCACACACGTGTGCACGTGCATTCACAGGCATGTGTGAAGTCTAGAAGAGGATGTTGAACATCCTGCTCTCCAGAAAAGCAAGCTCTTAAAACAACACACCTCTTTCTATGAAAACCAAACAAGCTGTCTAAAGTGGAAGGAGCCCGAGGCACTCACACAGATACAGATTCTCCTTCATGAGAAATGGTTGAGTTCTGCATTTTCATCTCATAAATGATGCTATTATTTAATGGTGGCACCAGCTAGTTATCCTATTTTGATGGCACCACATGATTCTCATGCCTGGCCTACATCTCCACCTTGTCTACCACAATTGTTTATGTTCCAATTGGACCAGCACAGTGCTTGCTTGATGCAAGCTGACTAGGATATAGCGTTTGCTTGGATATTGAACACCTATTCCTTAAACCTTCCAGTTAGTGGATATTAAGATTTCCACACTTTGTGCCCACTCCCATATGTTCAAGATGATACCTCTACTCAGTATATTCCCTGTCCTTCAAATGGCTTTATAAACACACACACATAGATGTATGTATACATATGTGTATACACACACACACACACACACACACACACACATATTTATTCCAGGCCTTCTTCAGCTGGCCAGACCATCTGCCATAGTCTATGAATTCACATGAATACTAATTTCAGGCCATGTCTCCTTCCCACAAAGCATACAATCTGTCCTTGTGGAAGAATATTTTCTTTTTCTTTCTTTCTTTTGTTTTCTGCTACTGACTTTTGGGACTGTCTCTCAGTGAAGCTGCAATCAGTCCAGAGCTCACCCATCTATCTCTATACTGACTCAAATCTGTCTTTCTTCATCAGTTTGTCCACTGAAATGGCACTATTTCTGGCTCACTGTTGTGGCGCTGTCAATTGTCCCTGGGTCTGTTCCACCTTACCACTTGGCGGCTTTACAGAACCCCACTCATGATGAGCACTTCTTTACTATGGTCACTCAGAGTCCATGCTCAGTAGAGTTCTGACACCTGTACAACTGGGATAAGTCAGAACCTGTTTTCTAGAGGGGAACTCTACGAGCTGCCATTGAAGGGACAGGCAATAAAGCATTTGTAAAATAAAATAGTAGCACTATATATAATTGGTGAATACCCTTACTAGAGAAATCCGTGGCCCACCATGAGACACACGCTTTAGACTGAGCCCTCCCGAGCAATGAGAAAGCTAGCTTGTTTGTATGGCATTATTATTATTATTATTATTATTATTATTATTATTATTCCAAGCTTCTTCCAGCTTGCCTTAAAGGCAACAAAGGGATGTAGAGAAGGTTCCTACACAGAGAAAGAGATGAGAGCCAGGTGAGTGTCCACTGAATGAGCACACTGTACTGATGCCATCTAGAATAGTTGCTCCTATACGACACCTTTGAGAGAGCTGGTTGGCTCTTCTTTCAAGAGGTAATTGTTCTGTTTCTTTGAGTTGTGACCCCTGTTATCATCCTTTACCTCACGGAGTGGCTGGCTTTCTTGCTCTAAAGTTTATGTTTAGTTAAGAGATACTTTAAAGTGGTTTTTTTTTTTCATATTGGTTGCTGGGGACTCCTGGATGTGAATCTTGTACAGAATTTTCCTAAGCTTACACAACACTCACAAAATCCCAAGAAGAAATCTGCCCTTCCCCGCCAAGGGAAGCAATGGGGCAGGTTTAGTAAAGAAAGTTCACTGCACATACAAGCAGGACTAGAGAGAGACACAGCGTGATAAAAGTGTGAGCAGTCTGCCTGCCAGAGTGTTAACCTCACGACTGAGGACCAACCATGCGAATTCAGAACTCTCACAGTCCTATTGCGGGACACCAGAAGCCATAATGAGTTTTGACCAAGACAGCTCTGTTGCTCATAGTCACCATTCTGAGCAAATAGGTTCTTTCACCAGTAGAAAGAACTGCTTTATTAATTAAATGAGCCGAAACTGATGGCTCATTTCCAGAGAAAAGAACACTGACTCTTAGTGCAGGGTCATTAACAAAAGACACTAGCAACTTTTCTTCTACTCTTATTTTGAGCAGGCTGATGACGTTGGATACTCTGTTGATCCTCTGTGGACAGTGGTGTTGGCGCCTCTGTAGGTTAAGCATGGTACACTAGTTGTATACTATGTTATTCTGGCTTTTATGTTCAGTCATCAGAAGTAGAGATGTTGGTTAACATCTTTAAATTTTACATTTTTGATGCAGTGTCTTACTCCTGTTTGGTAACCTGAAACTCGATCTATATACCCCAGGCAGCCTTTGAACTTGTGATCATTCTGCCTCTATGCCTCCGGGAGCACAAGGAATAGAGTTGTGCCCCACCATGCCCACTTAAATTTCACTTTCTAAAAGGTACAGCATACAGAACTCAGCACATAGAAGCTTATGACCAATCAAGGCAGAAATCATCCAATGCCAAGAATAATTCATGCTTATCAAAGGCTTCCAAAATCTCACCATCTTTGAAGCAATGCATAGCCAGGTCTTGTCTGGAAGTCTCCTTCCTGGGACGGGCAGGCCTGCCTTCTAGCAGGAAGTGATGAAATGACAGACTGCATCTGCCTGTCCCCAGGCCAGGATCCACTCTGTGTGAACTCTCACAAATTCGGTGCTTTCAAGTTGAGAAGTAGCTCTTTCATTATGCATGCTAGGTATGGCAGTATTGTCGGAAACCACTCCTCAAAGGATTCCCAGGACATTCTTTTATAATTCACAACTTCTGAAAGTAAACAGGGAAAATAATACTAGAGCAACAAAAGGAAGAAGTAATGTAATTATTAGAAGAAAGTGTGTGTGTGTGTGTGTGTGTGTGTGTGTGTGTACATGTGTATGCTGGGCATTGAATGCAATGCCTCACACATGCAAGGCAAGTGTTCTACCACTGAAATACACCTTTAGCCTAGTGACAAATTTAGATACAATGCATATTTTCCCCACAAATAAAAGAAATGTCAATTATTATCAAAGATAAATATTTAAAGTTGTATATAATTAAAGGTATCCTTGTGTATAAAAATGTTTCACACAAAAAAATTGACCAACTAAAATCATTTATTCTACCACATAGTATATTAGTATGCCCTGCTATCATATCAAATCACTACAATGTCATGGTAGAAAACAGTATGAATCACAATTTTAAAGGTTAAAGATGGGTCTCACTGTGTGAAAACTAAGATTTTGGTAGAAATATTATTTCTCCTTTCTTTTCCCTTTTTATTTTCTGGAGATTATAGGACAAGTTCCTTTGCCTTGTCTTTTCCAGCTCCCAGGTATGACTATGATTCTTAGCTGTTGGTCCTTTCTCCCTTCTTCAAAGACAACAGCATAGCATCTTCTGTCTAGCCTCCCCGGCTCCATTTTATAATGACTCCTATGGTTACTGTTGGTGCCCACAGAAAATTCCAGATAAGTTTCTTATTTCAAAATAATTAATTTAGCTATATCTGAAAAGTCCTTGTTGCATTGAATAGAACTCATCCAAAGGTTCCAAGAGCTAGAGGGTGGCCAATTCTAGGGACCATTCTGTATGCCACAGAGATGTTATAAAGAAGGGGGAAATAATTCACTATGTTTTCAAATTACAATTTTTTAGTTATTGTGTGTATGTGTGTTCATGGACCAGCAAGCACATGGGGGTCAAAAGATGATTATTTCAACTTAGCTCTGCCGACGTGGTGGCAAGTGTCTTTACCCACTGATCCAATTCGTAGGCCTCAAGTCAATATTTATTTATTTTTTAAAGATTTATTTCACTTTAATTTCATGTGCATATGAGTGCAGGTGTCTGTTGGGGTCAGAGGTGTTGGGTCCTCTGGATCTAAAGTCACTGGCACTTTTAAGCTGCCTGATACGGCCACTGGGAAGAGAACTTGGATCCTCTGCAAAAGCAATATGCACTTTGAACTGCTACTCAGACAATAATTTGTCCTACCTTTGTGTGGTGATTTGAATGCAATTGGCCCCCCATAATCTCACAGGAAATGGCACTATTAGGAGGTGTGGTTTTGTTAGAGTGGGTTTGGCCTTGTGAGAAGACCTGTGTCACTGAGGGAGTGAGCTTTTAGGATTCCTATGCTCAGAATAGCACCCAGAGTCTCAGTTGACTTCCTGTTCCTGCAAGGTGTAGGCCTCTCAGCTGCAGCTAGAGCACCCTGTCTGACTGCCTGCTGCCATGCTCCCTACACGATGACGAGGTACTGAACCACTGAACTGTAAACAAGCCACTCCAATAAAGTGTTTTTCTTAAAAGAGTTGCTGTTGTCATGGTATCTCTTCAGAGCAATAGAAACTGTAACTAAAACACCTTGTAAATGAAGGAAGCAAAATATTGGTAACAATGATAATTAGTTCAGAGTGTCTAATAGATCACAAGTATTTTGATCTTTTTTTAAATCCTTATAAAACCCACATGAAGTCATCATATCTTCTCACAGGTGAGACTTAATCTCAGAGGCATTAGGAAAATGAAAGATTTAGAAATTTTTGCCAACTGTAGACTAAACTGGGACAGGAATCTAATGCTTCTCTTCTCAATTCTAATCCTAGCTTCTTTCCACCATTTACTCTGTATTTGTATGCAATCTGCTAAACTAACAACAGCAAAGAAACAAATACAACTTGATATCACTAACATTTACTGGGGAAACAATACCTGGGCTCTTTTCAGGGGCAAGGTACCATTGTCATATTCCAAATCTCCCTAACAATCTCCCAGTTGTGTGGAGAGAGAGTAGAAGAGAAGCTATGTTGGACCTAGAAGAGCTAATGGGCTGTTCTTTGTGGACCTGAAATGTAGACCATGTCTACAATACAGAATGGTCCACTTGGAAGTTACAGAAGAGAGGTATTTCCATGTATTCTTGGAAACAGATTTAACTTTTGGATCTCAGAGTTTGAATTATTCTCGACTTACCATGCAATTAATGTTTGACCCTTTACACATTCTAATTATTGAAGTAAAGCGCTATAGTGACAGTTAAGTCGACACTATTTTGATGACATAATTCTGAACAAGCCACCTCTCTATTTAAATTATTTTGATGGGTTTTTGATATTTCAGTTATATTGGGAATAAAGTTAACCAATAATTTTCTGTGTCACCTAGAAGGTGCACAAATAAATAAGAATTTCCCATCAATCTTTTCTCACACTCCATCGACCCTTGTTCTGTTTCTCTACTCACCCTTGCTCCTACCCACCCCAGGTACAACATATAAGCTACTTCTGCAACCTTCTATGATCTTCTTCTAGTGTGTACCCTGCTAATAGATTCATAGCCATCACATTTCAGCCCAAACATCACTTCATTTCTGGCTGTCAGTGCCTGTGATACCATGCCTTCCTCGTTTTGTTTATTATCAATCACATTTAAACATTCCACTCAAAAGCCAGCTCTAGGAAGACGTCTCCCTTGACCACCATCCATAAGGTTGGTTACACCTCCATGTTCTGTCCCTTCTAGCACATCTTGCGTGACCTTAATAGTACATATTGCAATTCCCCCGAATGAAAGAATTCCCAGTTTTCTATTGAATATCTCCTTCCCTTTGAGTGAGCAATCAGGAAATGCAGCTCTGTTGAGGTGTTTGACCCACACCATCATTTGATGATTGTTGAGGAGGTTCTTGTACAGCACTTACTATAATTCCCATCATAGTAAGTAACCAACTATTAGGTGGATCATCCTATAAAAGAAGCAAAATCAGTGAAAATCCTCATGTAGCAATCTCTCAATTATTCAAGCATCTACTCTGAACAAAGCCTCATGTTAAGAATGGCATTAGTTGAATCAAAAAAAAAGAAAGAAAGAATAGAAAGTAGTTCAACCTCTGAAGAGCTATCAAGAATGAGAAGATGGGTGTTGCAGAGATGGCTTAGTACCTAAGAGCACTTGATGCTCTTGCAGAGGAGCTGGGTTCAGTTTCCAGGACCCAGAAGTTGACTAACAGCTATCTGTAACTCCAGTTCCAGTGAAAGTAATGCCTTCTTCTATACATACACACACTCTCTCTCTCACACACACACACACAAGCACACACATACATGCACACAAGCACACACAAAAGGCAAAAACACTCATATGCATAAATTAAAAATAAATAAATCTTTAAAAAATAATAGAATAATGAGGGGGAAAAAGGAAAGCTTTAACTTTAAGTGAAGTTAGTAGGGAATTATTTCTTGCCCAATACAGAGAACTTATATTTATATATGTATAAAGACTGAGATGGAGAAAGGACTTAAAGGAGTATGTGTGTGTAAACAAATAAATCATACATATGGAAAGGACATTTTGGGAAAAAAATATGCCAAGTGCAGTGGAATATACATCTTATAATGCAAGTTAAACTATATTGATCTTTAGATTATATTTCTAAATAAAATGTGCAAAATGTGCTGCTTAGAATGGGTTTGCCAAGCAGACAAAGCTTAAATATGTAAAAATGTTTATATTCTAAGCATATGCATACATTATTTTGAGATGGATGTGTGTCTTGGTTGGGGTTTTCTATTGCTGTGAAGAGACACCATGACCACGAGAACGTTATAAAGAAGACATTTCATTGGGGTGACTTGCTTACGGTTTCAGAGGTTCAATCCATTGTCATCGTGATAGGAAGCGCGGTGACATGCACACAGGTGGTATTGAGCAACTCAGAGTCCTACATCTTGCAGGAAGCTGACCTACTGCCACACTGAATGAATCCTATGAAGAGAGACCTCAAAGCCCACCCTACAGTGGCGCAAGTCCTCCAACAAGGCCACATCTCCTAAGAGCACCACTCCCTTTGGGGTCCATTTTCTTTCAAACCACCACAACGGATATATAACATTTCATCATTAACTAATAGAACCCTGAATACTCCTTGCAGTTAGAAAACAAAAAGCCAGGGAACATATCCCCTGTCACCTTAAATAGCTTTGGGTTTTGCGGTAGCTATTTCCACTTTCCTCTTGGGGTTCTGGATGACTGTGTCCCTGCCCCTTGCATATTAATGGGCTATTACTATCTCTGATGGGAAAATGTGGAAGAAGAAAAGCAACCTCTCAGTTCCCCTGGTTCCAGGTCTTGGGGGACCACCGGCTTCCCCTTTGTGCCCACTGTAATATGTGCTCTGGATGAACATTGAATACCATGTGACATGTCAAGCTACTAAGCCTGTCAAGTTGTATAATGCTAAAATATGGTATTTTAAAAGATCACATAAGGAAGAATCGGCCATCAACAGGATATTCCAGTCATTATACAATGAGCTCCAGGAGAGGACATAGACATGCAGAAAAGACAGATTTTCAGAAACACAGACAGGAGCCTTCTCCTACCCACAGAGCCACCCAACAGAGGCACAGTTACCTAGACAGGATGCGCTGCCTCTGCAGTGGCAAGTTATGTCTTCTGGAGCTGGAAATTACGTACACAATTCAGAGAGTGTTGCTTTACATTACTAAATTTGGGGGTGATTTGTACGTATTTGCAGGTAACCAGCAAGGGCAGTTTCCCAGGAGTTAAGTATAAGATTATTTTTAAAAGATGTTTTCAATTTTACCACAACACTGAAAACACTAAAATTACTTCTCAGAGAATCTATATCCAAAGCTGTCATTTTGGAAGACAACTTACTTGCTTCCAAAATTTTCCATCTTGCAAACACTTTTGACAATCCCTTCTCAAAACTATTTTGTAAGCCCAGAATCAGAAAGAGGAAGAAGAAAGGGGGGAGGAGAGAGGATGGGAAGAAAGCAAAAAAAAAAAGAGAGAGAGAGAAGGAAAAATTATGCTTGGTATTCCATAATCATGTCTGCACTCAAGTATGATTGATGCAATTATTTCCATATTGTCTAGACTGAGCTATACATAGCTTTTCCCCAAAAAACCAATCATAACAAAGGTGTGTCATGAAAATATCAAAGGGGAAGTGGTAGGAACTCTGTAGGCAATTCGACAGGAAGAGATGGGGAAACCTTTGACTCATTTTCTTGATGCCCGGTTGTCCCCAAGATGTCTGCTCTAAAGGACACAGAACTGATGTGGAATCAGTTGATCCTGGGAGTGTAGAAAAGCGATCCTATCATAAAGGGCAACTCCAGGAGACAGAGCATAACCACTACATAAATTGTCTGCTGTACTCATTCGGTCTGCAGTGTCACCAAGGACGAACATCGCCTCAATCTATTTGCTATTTGTGCGAGCAGATTTAGTTTTTAAGAGTGACGCTTGTTTCAAATACCCTGTTCTTTATTAGCTCAACAGGAACCTACTAATATCTCTGAAACTTGAGTTTAGGATTTTTGTTTTATTTGTAGAAAAATGTAAATATAATGCTCACTGGACAAAGGCAGTTTGTTCACAATGGGTTCTGAATCGCATACAATTTCTCAGCCCTAATAGCAGACATTGAAGCATGTTCACTTTGTGCATTTGTCTTGCTTCTACTCTTAAGAAAGAGCTACAAATACTTCCTAGATAGCTCTCTCTCCTAGGAAGACACATACAAGATGAAATCCCATGTAAGCTTCAGGATTCTGACTCAAACTTTACAAAACGTTTCAGATAAAGTGCAATAAATCCAATTCTCATCTATTCGTGCTGCCTCCCCCAAAGTTAAAGGAAACTCCATTTATTAATACTTGTTGGCTTGACAATAGAAACAAGCAGAGGCCTGACATGAACACAGTGCTGTTGGTGTGATGAATTAAGCAATAATGTTCAGACAACAAGGGAATGGAGCTATGATAAAGTAGAGCCATGGCTTGGCATTATGGCAATGGGCTTTGGGTAATTTTCTTTATATACTGAATTACCAATCATACCCCAAGCAAAACTAAATAAAGCACTGTCCGATATTTCTGATGTTATCTTTTGTTAGGTGATAAACCAACCTTATCTATCATTATATACTTCCATTGTGCCCACTTGAAACTGAACCTTGGATGCTATTTCCTCTGGAATTTTCAGGGTCAAGTAAGTGATTTAGATGTTTATACACCAAACAATAGCCACAAAAAAATACATGCATGTTTTCTTATATCACAGAATCCCCTAAAGAGTCATAGAAAAAAAAACCCTAAGATTAAAAAAATAGTAATTCCTGAGTGTGTTGCTGCATTGTCTTTAAGCCTAGTACTCTGTGAGTTCAAAGCTAGCCTGGTCTAGGTAGTGAGTTCCAGGACAGCCAGGGTCATGTAAAGAGATCCTATCTCAAAAATAAAAACAAAAATTAAAAATATTAGCACAAGGTGATTGCCAAGACTTAAGTTTTGTGAGTGTGACCCTCAGAGCTTGGGAAGAGTCTCAGTGTCTAGTCAATAGCTTCTGGATCTTCTATTATGACAGAACTTGATATTCTCTATAACAAAAGCTTTTCACACTGGGGTGCCAGCTATAATTGATCATGAGGGAACTGTCCAAATGATTGACCATCCTGAGTGACTAATGTCATACCTCTTTTCTGAAAAAAAAATCTGAAAACAGTGACTTATTCCAGAATACAGATTTTTGACAATAACCTTTGTTATTTTGTTCATAGCTCCAAGTGCTTCTCCTTGTACTTAGGTAGAGTAACTAGCAATGGGTCCGTTTATTTTGTCTCCTTGTGTGGTTGATAAGATGCAGACACCCTGTGCGTGCTGCTTCTTAAAAACATCTGCTAAGGTTCTAACAGATACTTAGTAGCAGCTGTAATGAGACAGCATACTTCCTATCAAATGGGGGAGTGGCCTTCAGCCATTATCATTGCAATAATCATATCAGCAAACCTAATAAAGGAAGAAAAAAATAATAAACATAAATTAGTACCGGGTTCTTACAGGGAATTCTTAGAGATTCCAATAGAAAATGAAGACTATGCTTGAGTTTTTTTTTCATTTTCCTTATTATTATTAAAAAATTTCCACCTCCTCCCATTTTCCTCCCCCTCCCCCATCCCCCCTCTCTCTCCCTTTCCAGTCCAAAGAGCAGTCAGGGTTCCCTGCCCTGTG
>LOEQ01004727.1:26830-56564 GCA_001685075.1 Bramus lutescens | reverse complement strand
TTGTCAGCCACGTTCAGAGAGTCCAGTTGGATCACATGCTCCATCAGTCCCAGTCCCGCTGGCCTTGGTGAGCACCCATTAGATCAGCCCCATTGTCTCAGTGGGTGGGTGCACCCCTCGCGGTCCTGAGTGAAAGACCATCACAGATTCTCATGTTATAATCCTTGGCTGCTTCTTGATCTTGAACTGTTTCACTGTCTTTGTGATGAACATTTTTACTATTGATTCAATCACATACTTTTGCCTCCAGATTTGAATGTCGAGGCCTGAAATGTAGAAGGTTTAGTTCTGAAAAACAGGCTTCAGCAAATCTGAGCATCCTTCCCACGTGGCATCTATTAGCTGTGTAAAGCACTAGCTGGAGACTGTGAAGCATGCCTCCCCCGCAGTCAGGGCCAGATGTTCACCTCAGCTTTGCCCCGATGTTCTCCCTATGGAGCTCCTGGAACTATCTGGACCAATGTCTCTGGTGCTTTCAAATCCTCTTGAAGTAGAAAACAATTAACTTCCTTGTTCTTGTTTCCTCATGAATTTTTACATAACTACAAAAGATCACAAACGTAGACGATTTATAAACTTAACAAAAAATTAAAAATAGTTAGAACTAATCAAGGCAGAAAGAAAACAAAATAAAATAAAGGCACTTATGATTGCATTCTGATTTTTATCTTTGATAGCACTGATGGCAGTGAAATTTAAAATATTCCTTTGGAAAGCGATTAGGTATGAGAAGAAAACGTGCTCATTTATTTACTCATCCAAAGATTTTACGACTGCTGCTATTGAACAATTACAACGTGAGAAATAGTGTTCTAACCATGGAAGTAGTGGACTGGGAGAGCAAGATAAATTACACATAACAGGAGGTTTGTATCAACATTTAATGTGGTGGGAATTGAAAATGGATGTTCAGAAGAGCTGAGGGTTAAGCCAGGTCCTCTGCTCTTCCTGCCTTCATCTTTTAGGCATCCTTTCATTCATTAAGTTTTTATCAAACACTTTCTGTGTGTCAGTAACTGCTATAGGGATGGAAGATGCGGCAGTTAACACAGTGCAAAGGTCTCTGCTCTCACGAGAGTTACATTCTGATCAGAGACAGACAAGAAACAAGATAAATAGTAAGTGCAGGAAGTTGCTGGTAAGTATTAAATAGCAAAAGAGAGAAGAGAAATATGGTGTAAAAACTAGGATCACAGGTGGGTGCTGAACATTGATGTTTGATAGAACATGTAAAGGGAGTGGGGAACCAAGCTACTTCTGGCAGGGCAGTCCTAGTATGTGAGTGGGAGTGGGAAGGCTTTAGGGAGGGATCTTGTCCAGGATAAGTGACATAAATGAGTGGAGAGGAGTCTGGGAAGCAAGGAAGAGATCCAGGCTATTTTACTCATGTAAGATTCCCTTTTAAAGGGATACCTGGCTATGAGAGGGCTTTAGTAGAGGAATGATGAGGACATGGTAATGTTGTGATCCATTCACCTACTCTTCTACATGCTACAAACAAACAAACAAACAAACAAACAAACAAATAAATAAATAAATAAATAAGTGAAAACAGGGAGCCAGCCAGGAGGCTCACTTATCCAGAGTGATCCAACAATGTTTTAGCAAGCTGAATAGCATGGCTAAAGTGAAAACCTGTCATATGCAAGTAAACAGTGTTGAAGAAGCTGCCAGTTGTGTGCCAGGGCCCTCATAGTAGTCATTGGCTTGCTGCACTTTCTTTTAGCTTTGACTTAGTATTACAAAAGAATATTAAAAAAAAATCAACAACGGGGGCTGGAAAAATGGCTCAGGGGTTAAGAGCGCTGACTCCTCTTCCAGAGGACCCGGGTTCAATTACCAGCACCCACATGGCAGCTCACAACTGTCTGAAAATCCAGATCCAGGAGATCTGAAACCTTCACACCAATGCACATAAAATAAAGATAAATAAATCATAAAAAACTTTTAAAAAGATCAACAATGGGCAAAGACACAAGTAAGAGATGGAAAAATATGAGATTGGTCTTCAAGTCTCCTTTCTCTAGAGTCAGCAGAAGCATGCTCAACCATTTGGCATGGAATTGTGACCACACATGTGAACTATAGTCTATGGGGAAGCTCATGAGTGACTCAAGTGTCAAAGGTTTATATTGAGAGCTAGACATGTAGGTAGGTACTGCTGCCACACAACTACCAAATTTCCCAACTGCCAGAAGGAAGACTGTGTTTAGCACAAACATTTTTGAGATGGTTTAGATACTGCTAGCCATTTTTATAAGATAAGGAACAAAAGTGACTCCGGAAATTCAAACTCTTTTTTTCTAGCTGCTTTTATTAAACATATACTTTTCTCTACTCCCCTCCTTTCCTCTCCCCTCCCCTTCTACCCTCTCCCATGGTTCTCATGCTCCCAATTTACTCAGCCAACAGATCTTGTCATTTTCTATTTCCCATGTAGATTAGATCAATGTATGTCTCTCCTAGGGTCCTCTTTGCTGTCTAGGTTCTCTGGGATTGTGAATTATAGGTTGGTTTCTCTTTAATTTATGTTTAAAAGTCACTTATGAGTGAGTACATATTATATTTGTCTTTCTGGTCTAGGTTACCTCACTCAATATAATGTTTTCAAGATCCATCATTTGCCCACAAATTTCAAGATGTCATTATTATTTTCTGCTGTTTAATACTCCATTTTGTAAATATACCACATTTTCCTTATCCATTCTTCAGCAAAGGGGCATTTAGGCTGTTTCCAGGTTCTGGCTATGACAAACAAGGCTGCTATGAACATACTTGAGCACAGGTTCTTGTGGTACGATTGAGCATCCTTTGGGTATATACCCAAAAGTGGTATTGCTGTGTCTTGAGGAAGGTTGTTTCCTCATTTTCTGAGAAATCTCCATACTGATATCTGAAGGGGCTGTACCAGTTTGCATTCCCAGCAGCAATGGAGGAGTGTTCCCTTTTTTCCACATCCTCTCCAGCTTAAGTTGACATCAACGTTTTCTTCGATCTTGGCCATTCTTACGGATATAAGATTTGATTTGCATTCTCTGATAGCTAAGGATGTTGAACATTTCCTTAAGTGTCTTTCCCTCATTTTAGATTCCTCTGTTGAGAGTTCTCTGTTTATGTCTTTACCACATTTTTTTCTTGAATTACTTGTTCTTTTGATGACCAATTTCTTGCGTTCTTTGGATATTTTGGAGATCAGTCCTCTGTCTGATGTGGGGTTAGTGAAGAACTTGTCCCATTCTGTGGCTGGCATTTTGTCTTGTTGACCATGTCCTTTGCTTTATAGAAGCTTCTCCATTTCAGGAGGTCCCATTTATTAATTGTTTCTCTCAGTGTCTATGCTGCTGGGCTCATATTTAGTAAATGGTCCCCTGTGCCAGTGTGTTCAAGTGTACTTCCCACTTTCTCTTCTATGAGGTTCAGTTGGTTGGCTTTATGTAGAGCTCTTTGATCCATTTGTACTTGAGTTTTGTGTATGATGATAGATATGGATCTATTTTTATTCTTCTACATGTTGACATCCAATTATGCCAGCACCATTTGTTGAATATGCTTTCTTTTTTCCATTTCATATTTTTTTGCTTCTTTGTAAAAAATCAAGAGTTTGTAGATGTGTGGATTGATATCTGGGTCTTCGTTTCAGTTACATTGGTCCTCCTGTCTGTTTTTATGCCAATACCAGGCTGTTTTCAGTATTGCAGCTCTGTAGTAGAGTTTGAATTCAGGGATTGTGATGCCTCCAGAAGTTCCTTTATTGTACAGGATTGTTTTGGCTCTCCTGGGCTTTCTGTTTTTCCATATGAAGTTGAATATTGTTCTTTCAAGGTCTTTGAATAATTTTGCTGGGCATTGCATTGATAGAAATTCAAACACCTGACACCAGCCAAGGACCAGCAATATGGGCAGCCTTTCCACAAATAGCATACTCAGAATTGTTGCAGTAGCTGTTTTCAGTACAGATGGGATATGGGGATGAAACAAAGAGCTGCTCAGAAAGAGGAATATAGGAGATGTTTGCCTGTCTAAGTATTGAAAGAGCATGTGTGAGAAGACAACAAGAAGAGCAGAAATTGGTGTTTTCCCCTCCTTTCCAGATATGTGTGTAGCAAAGCACACAAGGGATCATATGATGATTCCAACAGGCTTGCTCCCTTGTGTTGTCTAGTTTGTTCTTGATTTAATAAGATAGTTGGATACCAGGGAAGCAGGTGTCAACTTTTTTTTGCCTTGCCAACCAGGAGCTGATCAGCACAGATATGGTGGACAACATCATATGGAAAGACCATGAGTTAGCATGACCCTTCTACACCATGCAAGAAAGCTAGTATGTGAAAAGAACATCACACTTTGCATGACTATATTGGTGGTGAATAGAGGCAGGATTTGGGGGGAGTTGTTTACTTCCCGTTGTTCCCATTCTCTCAGCTGTTGATTAACTTTCTGCTCATTGCAAAGACTGGCCTCACTTCGCTTACTCATTCTAGGTGTATGCACGTATGCACCAAGCACTTACTAATGCCAATGATGCACTACACAGCAGGATTAAAGTTCCCATTTTCCTTCCTCTCATTAATTTACCTTTTCTCTTTCTCTCAAATGTGGATCATTGTTGGTTGCTCTCCCAGATCTTCAATCTCTCCTAATTCATACTTCAATCTGCAGTCAAATTATATTTCTTAAACACTGGTTCTAAGATTATTTTTAATCCTCAAAAATATTAATATTTTCCTGTTTCAGATCAGATACTAGCACTGAAAGCCCTTAGCACACACAAAAGCCTGTGCACACACACGCGCATGCACACACACACACACTTCCATAATGAGCATGCTAATTTCTATCATTATCTTGTCTGGTATCATCTGGTTGTATTTTTTTGGTGAGACACTCATTTCCTATTTTGTTGTCTTTGAATGCCCTTCTCTTTTCAGCTATCTAAAATCTGCAGGATATAGGTCCTCTTATCTAAGGATAGAAACCTTTTAACAATAAATATTTTTAATTATAATATAATTACATCATTTCCTTCCTTCCCTTTCCTCCATCTCATCCTTCCATGTACTCCCTTCTTTTCTTCCTCTCAAATTCATGACCTCTTTTTCCTGTATTGTTATTATTACATAGATGTATACATATACATGTATAGATGTTACATATATGTGCATATGTGTATATATATTTGTATATATTACAAATAGCAAAGTCAAGATATAGAGAGTGTCCTCATAGAATGGAAGGATACACTCTTTCTCAATTTACCAAGGACCAAATCTTTGAGCTTTATAAAAGATAGGAACTCAAAATATCATGTATCTATAGACACCTGCTGATTTTTCTTAGTCATGCCTATATGTAAATGATTTCAGGGTTGACCACCTGGAACTGAATAACCAACCAGGAGACTCAACCCTGAAAATGACTAATTCTCCCTCTCTCATCAGGTCCTTCGTTGTTTGTAGTTATGTGACTAATGATTGGGCCCCCATGAGATTTCCCCCTTACACAGATATTTCTCCTTTCTGCTTTCCTTTGCTTTATATCACATTTCTACCAATTTATCTTGATCTTTACTTTCCATCTCTCATATCTATAGAACAACCTTTACTACACACAGGGAGAACAAATAGTATGGGTGGGGGAGTGATGGAGTCTTATCTGCCTACTTTTTACATCTTTTCTCTACTTTTTATTTTAAACATAAGATTTTGTTTATCCCATTCTGGCCTAGAGCTCACTACATCTTCCAGGATGATGTTATGACTCTAAATTCCTGATCCTCCATCCTTTGCCTTCCAATTACAAGGATTATAGGCTTGTGCCTTTACTCTTTTTTCTATATTGATGAAAACTAAATCCAGAATTATTTGTATGATAGGTAAGCCTTCTACAATCTACACGCCCAACCCATGGAGTCATGTCAATGGTCTTTTAGATCCCCCACATCAAAACATTCTCTACACCTGCTTGCTGAACCCTAACATTTTGCAATTAACAAACTCCTCTGTCTGCTTGATATGTGATTTGTCTTCAGTTAAATATGCTGGCATTTTTGGTAAAAAAAATTACTGTATTAAATTTTAACAGCTGTGTACTCATTAGAATGAATTTTTCTGCATGTATCCTGAAATCAAACTTTCAGAAGGAGCATCAAGTACAAGAAGACACTGGAGAGCCATTTTACAAATAATTATGTCAAGGGAGAGAGAGAGAGTCCTCACAGAAAGGAAGGATGCACTGCTTCTCAATTTACCCAGGATCAACTCTTCCATCTTTATGAAGGGTGAGAAATCCAATGCCTCTATTCTCATGCTTGCACCAACCAAGCTTACAAGTAAGACACAGATTCTTCGTACATCATCTGCCAAAGGCCATCAGGATGAGGCATTGAGAGCAATCTCTTAGAACGAGACAGGAGACAGAAGTGACTGATGAATGTAAGTTGCAATGACAGCAATGCCCTGGAACTATAGCTCTTATGGAGTGGCTGGCTCATTCCTTCTTGAGTCAAAGCTTGTGCAGTTTAATGATGACTTTGGTCTGCAAGCCCCCAGTCTAGTTATTTATTCATAACCTTGTAAAGGTCTTGGATTCCTGATTTGAAAGTACAAAAAAAAAGAGAAGCAATTTGCACATGGCAGGTGTCTGGACTGATGCTCCCCTTTATCTGCATAAACCAGATGCTCAATGGCTTTAACCAAGCTGAACAGAATGCATATTATTCTTTCTCAAGCAGGCAGCACACTCCTACATCAACCCTCACTTGTGTAGAAGGCTCTGTAGTTTTTATTGGTTATGGGGAAATTATTATTATATATAATATATATTTAATATATTATAATATATATTATATATATAAAACTTGTCTTCTCTTAATGGCATGTTTCTGTCTACAAAGGTTTGCCTGCTAAAAAGGCCTCAGACCTTTCTTATCTTGACTAATATATGCCCCAAGAAGGCAGATTTGGAATAGAGACACTAAAGCCAGATTCCAGATTGACCCACCATATCTAAGCAGCATCTTTTAGGGCTATTGGAAATGATTGCTTGGGGAAAAGAATCATCATGCATACTATAGACCAGGCAGGGTGCTAAAGGCTTGGACCTCATCATTTTATTTGGGTGACTTGATTGGGTCATAAAAATACCTTATTGATTTGATCTTGAAATTCAGTTTTTTTTTCTAATTAAACCAAATAGATTCTGTTTTGACCTTGACTTAAAGAGCATAACAGGCTGCATTTAGAGTGCAAACAGAAACTACATTTAACTTCTCATGGCTGGCTGGCTGTGGCCATAATGCTCTCATATTCTCATGAACAGGATCAGTTCCTACGGTGCAGGGATCTCTGTGTAGAGCAAGGGATTAATTCTGCAGTGGCTAATTGTGTCTGTCAACTTGATTGGATTGTAATTCTGGAAGTATAGTTTTGACTCTGTCTGAGAGGGTGTTTTTAGAGAGGACTGACTGAGGGGTTAGTGTGGATGACACCATCCCATGAGCTGGAGTTCTATTCTGAAAAAATAAGGGGAAAGGAGAAAACCAGCTGAGGTTTGACATTTTACTTTTTCTGCTTCCCAATCCCTCTGCCACTGTGGACAGACGCTGGTCCTCCCCCCATGCCTGCCTTGCTAGAACACACTGAATCCCCCGTGAATCTCAGTAAGTTTGTGATTTGTTACTTTGCTTCTCATAAGGTGTTTGGTCATGGCAATGAGAAAAACTAGGTACTGCAGATGCTAATGATTATGGACCAGCAGTAGCAAGCAGGGCTGGAAGAACAGGTTTGGAAGCCGAAATGAGGCAAGGGTGTGAGCAGTCTGTAGTTGTACAGCTACTCCAAGTGTCTCGAAAAAGTCCTCTATCTAGATAACTAGAAGATGGACTAGCCAGGGTCTGGACAGGGGTACACAGACTGTTAAAATACGACAGGATGGCCCAAGTAAAACTTACAAGACTCTTCAGAACAGAAGCCAACATGTAGAGGAGTGAGTCGGGCAGGAGGAGAAACTGTGGATACCTGGGAGTCAGGAAGCCCTCAGCTTGAAGGGAAAGGCCAGAGTGGTAACAGAAGAGGAAACACGGGGACTCCAAAACAGCGATACCTACAACAGGCTATAATCTGTGGGTGTTGCAAACGAACTTGCATGCCTGTTTATAGATCAATAAATCATGCTGTGGGCTTGATGGCATGAGCTCCTCATTGCTTACAAGTCTTGGGATGGATCTTGAACATAATGTCCTAGGCTCTCTGAATAACATGGAGGACATTTTCAAACAAGGTGTTTCTTCATATTAAATACCATTTGCTGTCACTGGGTCTTCCTGGTGACATACAGTCGCATACTAAACATACATTACAGGGATGTTAATGTATTGACACCCTGCCCTGCACATCTGGTAAATAGTTGGTGTACGTCTAGATTATAATCTTAAATTAGTGCTTGAATTTACACAGCTACAGACCCACCCTTCTCAAACTTTATCATGCACACAAATCACCCGGAGCTCTAGTTTTAAATGCAGTTTTTAATTCAATAGGTCTGAGTGAATC
This sequence comes from Bramus lutescens, assembly GCA_001685075.1. Lineage (NCBI taxonomy): Eukaryota > Metazoa > Chordata > Mammalia > Rodentia > Cricetidae > Bramus > Bramus lutescens. The sequence goes on along the minus strand of LOEQ01004727.1, from coordinate 48,015 downwards.
TGAAAATCTAAATTTCCAAACTCTCAACTGATGCCAGACAACATCATTGTTAAGCACCAAGGCCCTACCTGAATGATAGAAGTGTTATTTCTGTTTTCTGTTGATAGTTGATATGCACAGCAGACCACACAATAATGAATTACACCCAACTAGCCTCTGAGAGAACACAGATCCTTGTCTTGTTAGTGGTTTCTAAGCCTGAGTATATGTTTTCATTAAGTGAAATCTTCAATTAAGACTTCATACATATTATAAGTATTATATAGATTCTCCTCTGTGGAAACAGCACCAACGGTATGTTCACGTACAGAGAGACACAGACCTATTAAGAGGAACTGGTTCACAAAACATTGAGTGCTAAGTCCCACGGTTTGTTCTCTGAGAGCTGAAGAGGAAGAAAGATGGTCATGTGGATCTAGTTCAGGGGCAGAAGACTGACAGCTAAGGAGCCTCAACAACATAAATCCTACTCCAATGCCCAGAGAAGATATCTTACTCAGGCTCTCAGGGCGAGAGTGGATCCCTTTCTTTGCCATTTTGTTCTTCTTAGACCCTCAATAGTTTAGATAATAGCCACCCACTGCAATGGCAAATCTACTTCTTTGGGCTCACAAATTGAAATGATGTCAGCAGAGACTGCTTGTTTGTTTCCCTTCCAACAAAGACCCAAATAATCACATGGAAACTATATTAATTACATCACTCTTCGGCCAATAGCTTAGGTGTATTTCTAGCTAGCTCCTATATCTTTATTTGGTCCATTTGTATTCATCTGTGTATCACCACAAAGCTATGGCCTACCAATAAGGTTCCAGCATCTGTCTCCTTTGGCAGCTACATGGCATCTCTCTTCTCTGCCTACTCTTTCTCTCTCTATATATATATCTCTTCCAGCCTGGCTATATTCTGTCCTGCTATAAGCAAAAGCAGTTTCTTTGTTAACCAATGATAATAAAACATATTCATAGCATATACAGGGAAATCCCACATCAAAATGACACTGTTATCTCAAGTCTTTCTCACAGATGTTCTCATGAAAACCATTTAGCCAAGCATCTGGGTGTCCAATGGCCCTGTGAAGTTTGATGCATACAATTAACTATTACATTAATAGACAGACGATAGACAGACAGAGAGATAGTTATACATGGAGAGAGGTAGAGATAGAAATAAACAAGCATGGCTTAAAAGCTTGTAAATATTTCGAGGTTCTGCAGATTTAGTCTGCAGAATAGCAAAACTCTAAACCCACAAGCGTGCTAAGAGCATGGATTTGGGAATTAGCCTGTTTCTCCCACTGTAAGCACTTAAACTGTCTAAGCCTCAGAGGAAGAACAAAATGTAAATCATCCAAAACTCTACATGAAGCAACATTTAGGGCGCAATAACTCAGGTTCTGCTGAACGTGCTGATGTCTAATTTTGACTGCTACAGCAATAGTAGTATACTATAATATACTATAGTTTGGCTAAACTGTCTATCTTTGGGGGGGACTATAGAACTTTCCCATCTGTGGAGTCAATCGATATATACTATGTTCCTCTAGGAAGGAGTAAGATTTTTTCTAAAACGAATGAACACTTGTGCTGCTAACAATCATAGACAGAATTTAGAAGTAAGCAAAGACAGAATAGTATAGAGCCAGGCCACAATATAAGGTAAGGACAAACAACTCTTTCTGTGGCCGAGAGTTATTCATGTTTGGACTCTCAGGTCTAGCAGGCCTCTGATATGTCAGGGTTTTGAATAAACCACCCATAGCACACAGACATGGGGCTGTTATAAGAGAGAGACCCCGCCGAGAAAGGAACTGTGTGATCTGTTTGGTGATTGTGCGATAATGCTGGTATTGAACTTCACGTTTGCTACTGCTACCCACCACTTTCTGTGCTAATAAAGACACATAAACATCCTGATCTCTGTCTTACTTGCGAACTGAGAAGACGCTCTGATTTCCAACCTTGGGACATGAGAGGCGGGAGTCATGGTAGCACCTGCAAAGATTAAGGAAACGCTGGCCGCCAACACCTATGAAACATGAAAGAAGGACTGACTCTCCATGGGCATCAGGAATTTATCCTGATGAAGGAAGCAGAACGTGCAGGGAATCAAATCATGATGCTATACAACACACAGAAATGTGGTCAGACGGCGGGAAGTAAATCCATATTCAGAACCATGCCAACTTGTCAGAAATACACTGTTGAAGGACAGTCCGCTACCCACACAAACACATAAAAACTAACTTGAAGCCATTAACTGTATTTTTGAAAAATCTCTCTGAAACTTAAACAATTTCTGTTGTATTCTAGATCCTTACCATAGCTCGGAATTCTGGTGATTCCCAGACCATTGTCTCATTTTGCTTATATGTTTGTTTTTAAATGCAAATCACAATTAAGGTTGACAAAGTTGCTCTTAATTCGGGAGAAGGAAAAAAGAAGGGATTTCCATTCAGTTATTTGGACAGAAGCCAGTTTCTACTGCTGACAAATTAGTTTGGAGACATTTCATGGATCTCAGAGAATATTCAGAAATACTTGCCAGCATTTAGTTACTTCTCATGAGTTGGATCCATACATTTCCTCCTTAGTCTCTCAAACCCTTCATATAGTGAAGATAATGATCCCGCTCTGCTTACCTCAGAATTACAACGAGCCCATTGGCATGGATTAGAATTAAAAGAAGAAATCTCCTTGGGAAAACCCAAACACTTGCAGGTTCACAGTCTAGTTGTAGGTAGGTAGATGCAGTTCTAGGCGCCACACAGTATCAACCAAGCATTCCCGTGCAGAGAGGTACCCTCTTGCTAACACACATTGACCATAGATTCACATAGTATATGAATTTAGGACAAAATGAGGATGCTTGTCAAATGTAAGGTATATTCAAATGTGAGGGAATGTGTTCATATTGACATAATAAAATGTAAATATCTAGGAAATGACATTTAGGAGGCTGGAGAAGTGGCTCAGTGGTTAAGAGCACTGACTGCTCTTCCAGAGTACCCGGATTCAATTCCCAGCACTCACGTGGCAGCTCACAACTGTCTGAAAATCCAGATACAGGGGATCTGACACCTTCACAGCAATGCACATAAAATAAAGATAAATAAATCACTAAAAAAATTAAAAAACAAACAAAAAATGACATTTAGGAATATCCCAGGGTGTGCAAATTTCTCATAAAGTTTAAGTCAACAGACACAAACTGTAAGTACTAAGCAAACTAGCAACAGCAACTGTGCCCAAGTTTGAAACTCGCAATTCAGGGCCAAGACATCTAAAATCTCTTTTAAAACACTTAAGCAGGGCTGGGCAGTGATGGCATGCCTTTAATTCCAGCACTCGGGAGGCAGAGGCAGGCAGATCTCTGTGAGTTCAAGGCCAGTCTGGTCTATAAGAGCTAGTTCCAGGACAGCCAGGACTGTAACACATTGAAATCCTATCTCAAAAAAACCAATGGAAAAAAAAAAAGAAAAAAAAAAAACACTTAAACAGAGCACTTCCTCTAGGGCAGTGGTTCTCAACCTTCCTAAAGCTGTGACTCTTTAATACAGTTCCTCATGTTGTCGTGACCTCCCCCAAAGCATGAAATTATTTTCATTGCTACTTCATAACTGTAGTTTTGTTTTGTTTTTCAAGACAGGATTTCTCTGTCTAACAGCATTGACTGTCCTGGAACTTGTTCTGTAGACCAGGTTGGCCTTGAACTCAGAGATCCTCCTGTCTGCTTCCAGAGTGCTTGGATTAAAGGTATGCACTACCATCATCCCATAACTATAGTTTTGCTACTGTTATGATCATAATGTAATTTTTTTGTGGATAGTAATTTGCCAGAGGGGTCATGACCCACAGGTTGAGAACCACTGCTCCAGAGGTAGTGCTGGATCTAAGAATCCTAGTTTTCAAAGATACTCAAGTCTTCTTTGATGCAAATCCTTATGAGCTCCACAGTCTTAAAGAATTTGGGTGTTTTTACAACTTTATTCAACACCCCATCTTTTTCCTTTATGTATGAACTATCTAGACCCATCAAATTAAAAGGAAAGCATATGACATGAAGAATCCTTTTTTAAAAATGAAGATGAAATATTCTTTTTTAAAAGATCAGCTAAGAGGGTGTTAATAATCTGATGGCTCATAAAATACTTCAGTCCTCACAATACATGGCACAGAAGATCTCTGTTTAGATCTACCAGCTGAGCCACTGATGCGGAAATGCTAATTCTTACCAGGCAATAAAAGCTCACCTAGGTGCAATGGAAATCCCAAGCAGCAGCTTTAGTTTCTAAAGAGGCTGTCACAAACCATGCAAAGGCAAGTGACCAGTAATTAATTGTCCTGCCTTCCTATGAATCCAGTATTACCCTATGTAAGCACTAACTCAAGCCAAGTCTTTTGTCAGGGAACTGTCAATCAGCTCCATCTGAAAACTTGTTTTCCCATAGCCCACTTATTTTCAGTAGAGCCAGCTGCATCCTTCTGTTCCTCCTGTGGACTTGTGTTCAGAAGTTGAAGGAAGAGATGACACTCAGCATCTTCTAAGCATGTTTTCTACCTGGCAGGTAAAGCCGTGAACATTTTAATAAAATGAAGACGATTTGTTCCAATTTATAATGGAAAAGTCAGGAAATTTTCCCGCTAGATGTAGGATATGAGCACTCCACTTTTACAAATATCTGAAACTCTGTCTATCTCAGAAAAGTGAAAAGACAAAAATATATTAGATGGATTTTGAATTAACAAATTTCAGTCTCTAAACTCATTAAACAGTCATTGTACTTTACTTCAAGTTGTTTACACATTAATTAATGATTTAAAAGACACCTACCTGGATTCTTATGTTTAATTCATGCTAGAATATTCTAGAAAAGTATCACCCATACATGGACATGACACAGAGACCTTTTTTCATACAGGGCATTTACAAAGTAACAATAGATTTCAGCAAGACTAGAAGAATGAAATCATTGTTGCCCAGAATATTCAGACAGTACACTGTCATCCACTTCAACAGCATCACTTACAAGAGCTAATAGAGATGGAGAAGGAATCCCTCATGGAAGCCAAAACCAGCCAGAAGCTCAGAAAACAAACCTAAGCCAGTGCATGGAATGGGGGATAAAACCCTGAACTGAATAACATCAGAACTGATCTCTGAGTAGTGGGGAGGATTTTTTGAAACAAAGCTTTGCCTGCTAAAATTAAGGACCATTCAAAAATGCCTTTATCTCACTGCATATTAGCGACACAAAACTGCCATTGCTATGCAGCTGGGTAATTGGAACTGACACGTTTTTAGAGTGCTTATTATAGGGGGAAGAAATTTTCAGTCTCCACTTATTATGCAAATGGCTGACAGGTATGAACATCCAAGTGAGGACTCAGAGGAGGAGAAAATGGAAGTTATCTATCGTTACTTTACATTGTGAACTGTTGAAAATGAATGCATCATCTATGACTTTAATAAAGGGCAGGCAGGAAGACAGGAAATGGTGTAATGGAAGCAGAAAGTGTATTTGATTGACTGGACACAATTTGCTACAAGAATTTAACCGTTTTTATGAAAAAATCATAATTGTCATATTTAACTTCAAGTATATGAGGAGAAAATTATATCTTACAAACAATAAAAAGTAAATATGTATATTCATCCATAATCTTTCTTGAAATCTAGGTTCATTCTTTCAATAATTTATTCAAAGAATGTTTTCAGAACTTCAAACAACAACTTGATAAAAATGACAGTTTTATATTACCAACCAAGAGATATTATTGCTTTTAAGACAAGACTCTGATAGACTCACATCTATAAAGAGGATTCTAGAGGCACAGAAAAATGCATTTAGAAATATTTCAGTAAGATGTATTTCTTACTGGTGTGTCATATTACAGCTACATGTAGTATTTTTTTCAAAGTTAGATATGTTAATATTAAAAATGGAGGGTCCTAGTTGTCTATCATCCATTTTCAAACTGCAGCATAATGTCATTAAAAGTTCCCTTATGAGTTAAAACTTACTCTAAAACATTATGACACGTTTTAGATGATAAATGCTGTATAATTCACAAACAGACAAATTATTAGTCTGCATCTCAGAGCATCCCAGACCTCATTGTCACAGAACATCTCTCCTGCTCTCTCTCACTGTCCTCTCCCCGACTCTGTGGAGGTGGTGAAAGCAAATCAACATCTCAGTTGCTCATAAAGAATTCAAGAGTTCTAGAGATTCCAGAAGTTACTGGAACCACACCACTGCTCCTCGTAAGTTTCATTTGACAGCATCAATTGAAGAGATTCAGGAATACCCCAAAGGAGTAGTCATTCACAAGTTCAGGTTTTCCTAGCTCAATGACAGACAGGACAGTGATGTTTATAAAGTACAGATATTATTTATATTTATACCCTTAAATTAAAATGTTATTCTCTGTTTTTATTATCAAGAAGTTTACTATATAATAAAATGCTTCTGGTAGAAGTGTTCATACTACTATGTGCTTAGATATTTTCTATAATAAACTATTAGGAAGGAAAGAAAATATGGCTTGAAAAACAGCCCTTATCTGGATGGTACAAGATCTCCTTAGTGTTTTGTTAGCATCAAGGATTGTGAAAGCACAGGGCTTTCCATCACTCTTTGGAGCTGTCAATTAGCCTGACAGAGTCACTTGGATGCTGGGAGAAGATGCAAGATTCCTGACTCAGAGATTAAGACTTGACTGCTCAGAACTCCAGCAATAGCAAAGAGATCATCAGTGCACATACGGGCGCTCCCCGCTGGGCTCTCATAGAGCCAGAGGGCCAGATGGCTCTTGCACAAGCTAGGGTTATGCAATAGGAAAGGAAGGCCATATACAGGAAGGCCACATCTACCTGATGTTGACCTCAGAGAGAGACAGCAGGCTCATTGTAAGGGACAGTAAACAAACCTATGTTTTGCTCCAGAAGTAGGAAATAGTCTATCTTCCAAGTCTCAGGGCTGGACAGATTGGAACAAAGGGATCTGATACCTTCCCTTGAGAAATGAATTGTCTCAACACATAAAACAAACAAATAAGTAAACAAAAGCTAGAGAAAGTTGTCATTTAGCTGATGTAATAAAAATAGCTACCATGTAATGTTAGGAAATATCACATTCTACCAACTGGTAAACATTGATTTCACCATTAAATTGGCATAAAAATATCCTATAATATTTACCCCTCTTTATTTTACAAATAAAGAAAATGAAGCCATCAAATTATAAATCATAAAACTGAAAGGCATAATTTTACTAAATAATGGAGCCAGAATTTGAATAGACCTTATGCTTTTAATCGTGTTCCTTTACTACCACATTTTAATTATATGTTGTATGCTTGTATCCATAGACATACATCATCCCTTCGCAATGAACTGTTCCTAATCCTGCCTTTCTTGCTAGGTCACATTCTTCACAGTTGGTAACAATGTCTTTCTTGTCTTGTTTTGTTTTGATTTGATTCTCAAAGTCTAACAGTACCTGACTAGTAAATAACAGATAACCAAATGATGTTAGTTAGGATATTTTTTATTTAATAAAATCATTCAGTAAATGACCTCTAGAACAATCAAATGTTACTTTCTGTATTTTTTTTCCAATGGCCTATTCTAGGAATAAAATCTATTTTCAGATGGATTTTTATGCAGTACTACTAAATTAAGCCAAACATTTTATTGTTATATTTTTGTGAAGTTGAAGTTCAAGTGTTTGTGGTATATTCAAAAAAGGTCACTAGTTCGAGGCCAACCTGCTCTACAAGAGCTAGTTCCAGGACAGGCTCCAAAGCTACAGAGAAACCCTGTCTTGAAAAGCCAAAAAAAGAAAAGGAAACAAAAAACAAAACAAAAAAAAGAATATGTTTTGGTCAGATTTATCTGAAAATAATTTTTTCAAAATTTCAAAAGGTTTAATATGCACACTTATTAATGCTTTAGGCCTGAATAATAACAGAATAAGGGAATACCAGTAAAGAAAGATTCTTGGGGGTCGTGTCGTTCACTGAGGCAAAGTGGTGTACCAAAGGAAACATCTAAGGAAGCCCAACATACAAAGAAGACAAATGTGGAGTTAAGTTTGAAGTTGAAAGATAGAAATCCTCCTGGCTTAGTGTTCTTTCGTGTCTCCGCAACTAAATACCCCGACAAAAGGCAACGTAGGAAGAGAGCTGATTTTAGCTCACAACTCCAGACTACAGCCTATAATCGTGGCAAAGTCACAGCGACAGGACCTTGAAACAGCGAGTCACATCATATCCACAATCAAGAGCAGGAGAAAATGGATGCAGGCATGCCTGCATGATACTCAGTTTCCTTTCCATTCATACAGTCAGGACGCCCTGTCTAGGGAATAGTGTCATCCACAGTGGGCTGGGTCTTTCCATAGCATTTGCTGAAATCAAGACAACACCCCACATACTTACTTATAGCCCAACCTGATATAGACAATCCCTAACAGATACACTCTTTCCAAGTGAGTCTAGCTTCTATGAAGTTAACAGCTAAAATTAAGCATTGCACCAATTAAAATTTTCTTTGTTTTCTATCTCTCTTACTGGCCTTTGACATTTCCCTATGAGAACAGCTTGAAATTAGCAAATGTTGTTCATTCTTCTCATTTTAAAGTGAATTACTTGAAATTTTCAAAGCTCTTTAGTCTCTCTAACAGCCCAAAGCTCATTCTAATTCACTAATAAGTTAGAACAGTTTTGTTTTATTTTTCGCTGACAAATTAACTTTTGGAGCATGGGTTAAGAGATTTCAGTCCATGATCATCATGGACCATTGTTATAGGCATGTGGTATGGACGAATGTCGTAATAGTGACAGTGTAGCTGAGCAAAGTTACTGGCCTGACGACAACCAGTGAGGGCAGAGAGGGACAAAGAGAAGTCAATGATAAAATATAGCTTCAAGGACATGACTTCCTTCAACTACAAATCAGATCTGGAAGTATCTATCATTTCTGGGTGACACTATCAAGTTATGAATCTATTGTTATACTATTCGATTGATGATGTCAAAGCCATTATAATCTAGTCATCTCTTAAAGGCTGCATCCACCAGCAGGGACTAAGCCTTCTGCATATAAACCTCTAGGGGAGATCATACTTTATGACGAAATTACAACAGCCACTAATTTTTACAGAATTATGTCATTATTGTTATCACAGTTTTATCTAAATACAATTATTCTGACTGAAGAGGATTAAACCAAAGTCACAAATGCTGACATCTTGGAAACAGGGTGGTGATAACCTTTGAAGTCTGCTTGTCAAGAGGCCTACAGCCAATCATCTTTCCCCAAGGACAGTATTGCCTCAGTGTCTATGATCTAGCAACTCAGAGATTGGCATTTCCATGTTCAGTACAGGAAACAGTCTGCTCTCCTTCCCCCTCAAGGAAACTGGAAATTTGGTGGCTTAGAGCAAAACTATGAGATGAGCTTTGATAATACTTACGTTGTTAACTTTGGATGGGAAATTCCTGACATAGGTAACTTCAAAGTAAAGGTTTTCAATAATGTAAACAAGAAAACAGGGGTACCCCTCCTCTCTGGATTCTGAAGCCTGCTCACACAAGACTGAAATAGCACTAATCTTTCTGTAAAAAACAAATCCCTTGATCCATTATCATCAGTGCCAGAGGCCACATGCAAATGGTTTATTTTCACTCATTTTCCTTCCAGCCAACTGCCTCCCTCAGCTCTCCAAACCACGAGAAAGTTCTAACTGATCGAAAGCCGCCCGTGAGATGAGGAAAGCTGTGATTTTCTCTAATCAGACAGAGGTGGGAGCCAGATATCAATGCAATTTTTTAACTGAATGAAACTACGAATGAAGCAAGAAAAATCTCAAATCATGCTTTACTTATATCTTTCTAACTTATTTGTGACTTTTTAATGAGTAAATCATACATGGAAGTGCCTTGTGCTGTTTGTCACATTCTGTCACAACTGACTGCTACACTCATGGTCAAGAACCATAGCCCAGAAGACCAGCTCCAATTCTCACAGACTCCAAAAACCAAGCAAAGGCCCAGCGCATCTAAAATCCCTTGGAGAAGTAAAGTTAGCTTTGATTGCTACATGTGCATGGAAACAGCACTACAGTGTTCTTGCTCCAGTAGACCGAGCATCCTGTGCTTCTGAACATACCCTGAACATTGCTTACTTTACCTGAAATTTCCTCAGGTTAAAAAAAAAAAGTAGAATCATTTTGCCACATAAGTTGGAAAGAATCAAAGGCATTTCAATAATATCTAGAAGACCTACACACTACAAAAAAAAACACCCATTAGTATTACTTGGCTGTCAAAACAATGACATCAGGAAATTTGAAGGCAAACGGATGGAACTAAAAAAAAAATCATACTGAGTGAGGTAACCCAGATCCAAAAAGACAAATGTGATATGTATGTGCTCACTCGTAAGTGGATATTTACTGTAAAGTATAACCATGTTACAACCCAGAAAGACTAGGTAATAAGGAAGGCCCAAGGGGGAATGCATGGATTTACCTGGGAAGGGGACATAGAAGAGATGTTCTGGGTAGCCTAGGGATGTGCAGGGGGACGTGGGAACCTGGGGAATGGGCAGAGGGGGAGAGTGCTGAGATCATGATTGGAAAGGGGGCTTTATGGGGCCTGATGCAAAGGAAACTCCCAGGAGTCTACAAGGATGGTTGCAAGACTCCTGACAGCAGTGGATAGACAGCCTGAACAAGCCATCCCCTGTGATTGGTGACCACCTTGGTTGTTGTCAAAGTGTCTTCATCCAGTGACTGATGGAAGCAGATTCAGAGACCCAAACATTGGGCAGACATCAGGAGGTCCTGCCGAGGAGAGGGAGGGAGGACTTTAGGATCCAAGGGAGTAAGGGACATCATAGAAAAACCCACAGAAAAGGCTTGTCTGGCTCATGGAAACAGTGTGAACCAGTAAGGGAGCCTGCATGAGACTGACCTAAGCCCTCTGCATATGTGTGACAATTGTGCAGCTTGGTCTTTTTGTGGGACTCCTGGCAACGGGAGCAGGGGCTGTCCCTGGTGCTTTGGCTGGCTCTTGGGAACCAGCTCATGCTGTATTGCCTTGCCCAGACTAAACACAGGAGGAGGTGCTTGGTCTTACTGCAGCTTGATGAGCCCTGCTTTTCTTATGCCGAGGGGAAGCCTGCCCCTTTCAAGCAAATATGGAGGGGGTGGGCTTTGGGGGTGCAGACGAAAGGAGAGGAAGGAGGGAAGGCTTCAGTTACAATATAAAATAAATTAATTATTTAATTTAAAAGAAAAGGAACACCCATTGCTTTGGACAGTCAAAATGACTAGATCCCATCACCATGACTGTCAGGACAACACAGCCAATTGGTCTTCATTTGTTTCTCTAGTGTCAACCCTCAGGGATTTTATTCTTAATTGTTTTAATTGATAAACTTCACTAAGTCCCAATTCTTTGTCAGATACTGTGGACGTTCTGGGATATAATGAGGAGCATATAAAATATCAAACAGTCTTACAGAAACTGGTGGGTTAAAAGGGAAAAAATGCAGGGAAATACAACATATTGTGAGCTACCGAGAATAGAGAATACAGAGACCACTTCCAGAAGGGGATTCCTGACTTAGACCTGGGAAGATTCCACAGAGAAAGGCATGCCAAACTTGGTCCAGAACTACCTGGTCATCTGGCTCTGTATATATTTCTCCAGCTGCCTGGAGTGTCTTCTCGCCATGCTTCATTTAGCCTGTTGTTAGCACTGCTTGGGTTTCAGTTTAACCGTCACTTTCTCGGGGACACATTCCTTTTTGTCTCCCTTACTTTCTGAACACTCATGATATTTCTCATTATTATCTGGTGCCTTCCTGTCTCTAATGTCTGTCTCCAGATCACTGATGGTGTAGACCGGGTCTGTCTTGCTACAGTATTGAGATTTGAGGTGAAGCTGATAAAAAGGATGGAAGGGTCCTGAGTCAGGACAACTGAGGATACTGGCAAGGAAGTGGGAAAGCTGATGAAACAGATCTGGGTGCTAATATTTATGTTATTAATACCAAAGGCAAATACCACTGAGCACTTTTTATAAGCAAGGTAAACTAGAGCAGAGAATTTACAGTAGGGTAAACATGAAGTATTAAGAGGTTCACTGATGTTGAGGAGCTTGTGGGAAGGAGGTAACAGTAAGATGCCCAAGTGGAAGAGCATCTTGAGGTGTTGAGTAAAGCAGCCGGAGTGATAGGAGTGATAACAGAACATAAGAGGGGCGTTAGGGTGGAATGGCTCCATGGAAGGGACGAAAAGCTGGTAGTGTGGGCTAGAAAGAGACCAAGAAATAGAGAGATTGGCTATTGAGTTATCCATGAAAAAATGCAAATTTGGAAGAACAAAGCTACAAGCGCTGACAGAGGAAAGAGCACGAGATGATACGGCCATGGATCATGTGATCATGTGAATGTCATTGAGCATGGGGTCATCGTAGAAATAAACAAGGACTTGAAAGAAATGCTTGGTTACCAGATCACACCAAAACTACCACAGAGGGTTCAATAATAGCTCTGAAAAATTGATGTTCAGGGCTTACTCTCCACGACCTGTGATGACTTCCTTATTTTGAATGACTTTGCAGATTTCATTAAGTTAGGAATCAAAACTCAAGAAGGAAAGAAAACGAGTTGAAGGACTTTTTTGTTTTCTTTTGTTTTTAATCTTACTTTGGTGATGCTGGGGATTAATCCTAGGGCATAGTCATGCTAGCCAAGTGCTCTATTACTGAGCTGTGGCTGTTAAACTTGACTTTGAGACAGGGTCATTTTAAGTTAGCCAGGTAGACCTCAAACTTGTAGTTCTGATGCTTCAGCCTCCTCAGTAGCTAAGACTACACACGTGCCTATGCTACCCGCTAGATTAATTCCAGTTATATCCACCTCACACCCAGCTAGAGAAAGGTTTGCATGTGTATCCTAGAAGGTAAATCAAGAGTGTTTAACTCAATATAACCCTTGTTGGAAGACAGTGTTCCCAGTTCAGAACCGAGAAGTGTCAAAGCGCAAGCAAGAGCATCTCTGTTACCTAAGAGGCCAGAATCATCACAGGCTCTCAATGAGAGAAAAACCATGAGTTACTGACTCATTGGCTTTCTTTAGCATATTCTATGCACGTTATAGGTGAAGCTGGAAAAGAGAAACAACCATTTGTTTCACTGACGACTCTTTCAGTTGCAAGATGCAGCATCCCAGTGTGTCTCCATGATCTACTATAGTTGATCTGTGGAAGATGCATTCTGATTGTAGACACGCAGAAGTGGAAAACAGAACAGAGCAGAGACAAGGTAAATAGAATCTTTAATCTCTCTCTGATTTTATGTCTGTTAGTCACTCAGCCTTCATTGTCACAGATCACATAGGGATTCCTATGCCCCAGAATTGCTTCAGAACTGATTCAATCACATTTTAAATTTTTAGCTGATAACAATCACAATAGATAAATGAAAGACTGGTTAGAATTCCTCAGTGGAGAATGGTCGATAAGCGTTTCCTTATCATTGTCGATTTAGACTTTTAATTTTTTGTTTCATTTTTAGACAGGGTCTCAACGTATAGCCCAGGATAGCCCTAACTTTGCAATTACCTTGCCTCCTGTTCTATTGTTCTGAGGTTACTGTGGTGTGCCAACACACCTGGCTACTTATTATTCCTGTAATGTGAAGACACTGGAAAATAATCAGCAGTATGATCTGAAATGAGGTTCTGTTCATCAAAGAATATTATAATCCCAAGGAGCTTCTAAACCACTGTACACTAGATCTCTTGTATCACAGCAAACAAATTCTCATTACAAATTCTCAATACTCTTAAGTCTTATTGCATCAATTATTCACATATTAAAGCAGATTTTCATCAGTCAGGTGCTGAAAAAGATCTACACAGACTTGCTTTCATTCATATTAATCTTTTACTTGTATGATTGTGCCAGTCAGTGTCTCTTGACAGTATAATAGATTCTAAATTCTATTGCACTTGTTTTTATTCAATTTGCTAACAGAATTCCCATTTGCATGAAGAGATCTCTGTGGGCTGGTGACAATTTGCTTCAACATCGTACACATGTTTAACAGTGAATCCAATCATTAGTTGGTTTATCTATGCCGCCCAAATCTAAGATGCATTGGCATGTTTTAAAGAAAAAGTAATCCTACTGACTGAACACATTCTGAGTTAGACTTTCTCAAGAGGAAATGAGTATGTGACTCACTTCAAACATAGAGATCACAATGGGGCGGCCTTTAAGAGAGCAGAACCTTGTCTTCGTATAATAGTCTAAAAGGTCAAAGCTATTAATAATTTTTTCTTTGTGACTTAAGCTGAGCATGTTTGGAAGGACACCACAAGCACCACACATGACACCACTCAAGCAGGCTCTGGGACTCAGGTGCGTTGGAGTGCCAGCATGTTCCTGACATGTTGTGTTTCACAAACTCAAACTAGTTATTCAGAGGATGTGCCAGAATGCCTTCCATCCCTGCTCTCCATTTCTGTATTCTTTGCCAGACCAAAAGCATGCAGGAGAAACAAGGGGGGAGGACCTAAATTGCTTTCACGTTTCTCTATACTCACGCAGAGTGGGCAGTGTGACTTATGATTCGGTTAAATGAAGTCCATCCACAGTGAGACGCAACAAAGAGCAACAGAGACATGACATGTTAGAAGGTCAGACCTCGATAGCCAAAGTCAAGTTTGTCAGTGCAGAAATAATTTGGCTTGGCAGCTTTGATCTTTTTCTCAACACAGACTGGCATTGGGTCAAGTTCTCTTGAGAGAAATTTATTACCGTTTGTTAACATGTCATCAAATAGCCTATATACATTAAAATATGGATGAGTTGGAAATGCATTTTGTTGAAACATCTTGCCTTGCATTTCTTATTTACTGCTATATAATCTACATATAAGTTTATAACAATGGCATTTTCAATGAACATAATTGTTAAATAGTCATCAAATTAAATTAAATAAAATTTGATATATGAAAAAATTTTAACCAATGATATCATACTTTCCTTAAAGAGTGTTTCTAAATTATTTTGATGGGAGCCCTTGATTTATATATTTTCCATATTTTCATTCACACTCAGGTTTGAATAGGGGAAAATGACACAGAAAGTTCTGTTTTGGTGAATAACTATAGATTATACATTCTCTCAAAATCCTTTTGATCCTGCATTTAATATATTTAAAATAAAGTCATTGTCTCAAGCTCTAATTACTGTGGATGATTTTAGTGTAGAACTTAACTAGTAAAATTATTGCCACAGATGTTTTATGCACAGCACTTTAACATCCATAAAATACAGTATTTATACAGATTGTTAATTAAGGAAGATTATTGTCTATGACAGTATATACCCATTCAATAATTTTGACCAAAGCATGATAGATTATGAATAACTTTTTTATAAATTTTATACATATATACACATCATGCATGCGTACAATTACCATTTAAGTATTGTTCTATGCCAACAGGTTAAATCTTAAGTGCCCAGTTAAATGTGGCCAAGCTTCCTAAACAAACATGATAGTGATAATTCCCAAGAAGATTTTAGACAATGTTGTTACCATAAACATTTATTGTGCCAGAAATCCTCATGAACATCATTCTCTCATTACCATCTTACACTATTTTTCTTGAAGAATATGAAATGAGTATTCTATCCATTCCATATGGTGATCTACTGCTTGTTGTAGAACTTTATTCACTTTTAAAATTTTGTGTTGATATAAAAATAAATGAACTAATACACAATGACGAAGCCAATGAAATTTTAAAATTAATTTTGTAAGACAATGTGAAAGTGCTTCTATTAAGTGTGCCTGTTCTTTAAAGTGATGGTCTCTTTTTCTACAGAGAAGACAGTTGCAGTTAAACAGAGGAGCATAAAGAAAGACTGAGTTCCTCTGTGGTTTCCAGAGGAACAAGAAAAGAAACGTTAGGGTAACAGCTCCTGGGGAGCTGTACAGGAGACTGACAGACACCCTCAGTCCCTAGAATGTTCTGGCCCTGGTTGTTCTTTCCTCAGCAATGGCAGTTTAATTGCAACCAAGACAAGTGGGAGAAATGCCAGGAAGAAATTCAGATACTGGCCGTCTGATTACTCATAATTGCTAAAATATGCCTGAGAGTGCATAAAAGATACAATTATGATCCTCTTTTATTGCTTCTCTAATATCTGAGCACTTTATTTTCTATGTTTACAAGGTGAGATCTGAACTGGTAGACATTCAGAATAGATTCTTACAAAGCTTGAAGAATCTGTGTAAAATCAAATGGGTGTGCACAGCAAATCCACTAAGAAGAGTGTTAATCTTTCTAGCTCTTAGGATAAACACAAATCACAGAATCCAAGTGTTAGAAATATGTATCCTGAAAGCCATCACCTAACTCAACAGAGAGTATTTGGTTGAGTAAGTAGGGTCAATGACACCAATGACCCACATTTGACTGAGAGCCAAAGGTGACTTCATGACTACATGTCCCTCCCAAGCAACTCTGATCCAGCCTTTTAATTATGGTAATAATGTTACTTATGATTTGTTACCACCAAATGACCAGAGGCTTGGGCGTGGTTCAGAGCAACCCTAAAATAGGACAAAGGACAATAGAAATGTTATCCAGTAGAAGATTTCAATGAGGCACTATGACAACAGCACAGTGTAAGAGGATGGGGCAATTATTCACAGTAAAATATATTAAAGCTGGAGATGTGCCCAGTAAGAAAAGCCAAACAGACATATAGTTTGAGCTTTGTAAATCTCTTCATAGCAAGAGATTTACATTGACTCCTAACAAAATGACAGCATTATTTAAAGTACTTGGAAGTTGATTTATTGATATACTATTTGGCCTGCAAATAGACAAAAGGCTATCCAGTGCCAGTAAACTTGTAAATGTCATGTCTTGGAGCACACAAAAGCTTGAGTATGGCACAACAACACAAAAGACACTCACAGTCAGCACAGTTGACACTGTAGAGTTGACACTTAAGTACCTGGCACATATCGTCTCAATTCCTTTACCTCTGATATAATGAAGTCCGCACTACTGTCACCCCTGGTCTACCAGTATGTTTATGATTATGAATGCACATGTGTATGTAAAACTAAGATATTATATAGCTTGACAGTAACTAATTTGTAGCAAAGCCTGAACTCAAAATGAAATCTAAGCGTTTTTGGTTAGCTATCACCTGTGCAAACTCTGGTACAAAGAAAAGCAGTAACAACATTCCAATTGATGGGCATCATGTGAATAGCTGTGCTCCACTTAAGGGATATGGGAAGTACCCTTTACAATGGGAATATGTGTGTGGTTTTGCCAATCTTTATACCCACTATGGGGCTAAGAGAAAGGACTGAAGCCCTACACTAACAAATGCACAGAATTACAGCTGAAATAGACATGAAGAGAGGGTAGGAATTTTGAGGTTTGGGAAGAAGAGAGAGAGAGAGATTGCAAGATCTCCAGTGGAAGTAAAATCTTAAGAAGCTAGAGTCCTTCTAGAACAGTTTTCCTCTCATTGTGACTCTCATTTTTCATCCAANAGAGAGAGAGAGAGAGAGAGAGAGAGAGAGAGAGATTGCAAGATCTCCAGTGGAAGTAAAATCTTAAGAAGCTGATAGAGTCCTTCTAGAACAGTTTTCCTCTCATTGTGACTCTCATTTTTCATCCAATCAAAGTTTCTGCTTCTGCATGAGGCCCAAGTATCTATACCTCGATCCCCAAATTCTAATTCCTGCCATCATTTGTCACAGATATTCTGGCAAGTCAACAAAACCATTATGGGGCCTGGAAAGACGACTTGACAGTGCAGAGCGCTGGCTGCTCTTCCAGAAGACTTAGGCTCCATCCCCTGCACCCATCCAGTGGCCCACAGCTCACTGTAACTCCAATTCCAGGGGATCCAGTGCCTTCTTCTGGCCTCCATGGACACAATGCACAGGTAAAACACCCATACACATAAAATAAAAGTAAAAAATCTTAGAAAAAGAAAGGGAAGAAAATCTAATGACTTTTGTCAATATGCTGATCTATCTGTCTCTTTTACCTCCCATCATTTAGAAGAGACTTCCATGGTAGCTAAGTGAATGTCACAGACTACTCCGTAGCATCATGCAACCCAAACTCTACTCTTTATTCCACACTGGATTTGAGCATGGTTTGTCCGGGTTGTTTGTGCTGGGCTTTATCTCTGCTGCAAAGGAAAGAGCCATCCGTTCCCGCACACTCCCTTTCTTTCTTCTTTAAAGGACCAGTAAAATCCCTGAGTAATAGAATATTAGATGACTTTTGTGACCTCTACACCACCTCTGCTACCTAATTCCCATCTGAAATGGGTTTTATGCATGCAGATAGAACTCAACACCATTATAATAATAGCTGATATGCATTTTATAGCTAAAAGTCCAGGCAAAGGCCACCAAAGAGTCTCAGACCTCTTATTAAATTGGTCATGAGTGACATCAAATATTTGGACTTTTGGGGTAGGGGGAGAACAAATGGGCCTAGAATTTCCAAACATCCATTAGCTGGCTACTCAGAGTCAAAGAGGAAAATCTCCTCACATATCTACCCCTAAAGAAAAGAAAATTGCTGCTCTTTAGTATAATCCATAGAATTTATTATGTAACTGTGAAAAGTCAGCCTGTATATATACATATTTTCATTTAGAAGTCTATACTAAACAACTGATTCAAACTTCATAGACAAGTACATGGTTTTGCAAATTTGACAAGGTCAAGGAGTTCTTGAGTGTGCTGTAATGCCAGTGAGATTCCTTCAATCAAGATGCCACCAGTGATTATCCAGGGACATACTGTGCCATGAGTGTGGGAAGGACAGGGCAAAGCTGCCTGGCCCTGGCATGCAGACTCAGCAGTAATGTGTGTTGGTTGGCTTTTTATCATTAGTAGAGCCTGGCGTTCCAGTGGCTTGGCTGGATCCTGGCACATACTTTGGAAATCCTTGGGACCAGCCTTGCCCAGGTGATGCTTATGAGGCAATCCTTCAGGCCTGAACATCATGATAGAACTGACCATGACTTCCAATACCAAGACCAGAGGGGAAAGTATGCTCCTGTACTTCAAAAGCTCTCCTAAAAATGTGAAAACTTTAGTAAAAAAAAAAAAAGAAAAGGGGGTAATCATGGAAGGAATGAGCTTCCGGAAGAGGAAATGGAAATAAAGATTTGAGAAGAAGAGTGTGTCAATATAATAGGAAAAAAAATCATCCCACTTAACAGTCTTCTGCTATGATAATGAATACAGGAGATAATTAGAGAGAAGGAGGTGACTTAGCTCCCAGTCTTAGTTATTTCAGTCCATGAACAATTGACCACATTGTAATGGACTTCAATTGCTGAAACTGGGAACTAAAGTCACCCCTTTTCTCTATAACTTGAATTATGAATTGCATCAGGGAGGAAGATATGACAAGTAAATTCATTCACCTCATAGTGGGGAAAGAAAAAGAAAGAGGAGAAGACTGAGATCCCATGATTCCCTTTGACAGCAAGCTGCAAATGACCTGAGTTCTGCTAGTTCTCATCTTTAGTTTTCACTCCCTCCCCATAGTGACACATCGGAGATCAAAGCTTCCACATGTGGCTTTAGTGACCTTTCCAGCACAAACTTCAGCAGCGAGAAGACAGAGTAGGAATGGCTGTGGTTCTTAGAGAACCCTTTACAAAAAATACATTTCTCTTCTTGAACCTGGACTAGACTGGTAATATCTTGTCTCACCATGCAAAGAACCCCTGTTTGGGCACACGGAAAATCTAAATGGTAGAAGAGGTACCAGTATTAAGATTCCTGCCAGTCCTCAGACACAGGTGCTCCAGATTCACTTACTGTCCTACATGTGTCCATGAGCATCACCTCACAAGATTAGCAGAACACTATATAGAAGACTGTTGTAGAAATAGTATTTAATAATGTTCATCTTAAAAAAGTTATTAATTAAAGCTGCTTTGTTTCATAATGATTTTTCCTAAAGCATCTGGGAACTGAAAAAGCAAGCTTAGTGACATCTCCCATAGAAATCTTTTTTTTTTTGTATGAACATGCTGCTGTTTGGTCTATTAAGTTGACACAAGATGATAAGTGTCAAGACTGAAAAGTAAGTTCTAGGCCCAATAATTCCTTAGACTTGAAAGAACTTAGAATAATGGCACCCAGTGAAAATAGAGGCCATGAGTTTGAAAGAGAGCAGGGAGACATGTACAGGAGGGCTTGGGGGAGAAAAGGGAAAGCAGAAATGATGTGATCATATTATAATCTAAAAAAGCTGTGACCTCTACACCACCTCTGCTACCTAATACCCATCTGAAATTGGTTTTATGCATGCATAAAAAGGAAATACTTAAAAAAAATAATTACTAGGAAAAAAACCCTTAGTACTGGAGAGAGGGCTCTGGGGTGAAGAAAGCTTGCTGGGCAGTTGTGAAACCTGGACCTCAGCCCATAGTTTCCATGTAAAACACCCAGCACTGGCCAAGGGCCTGTAACTACAGTTTTGAGGGATTCAATGCTCTGCTCCAGCCTACGCCTATGCACAAGCATGTACATACACATATACATGCATACACATACATAAACAAACGTATTACACTAAAAACTTTAGTGTTGCCCTCTAGTTATGGATTTGCGGAAGGACAATTTTATGTTAAAATTTAAATAAGTAAAGGAGTTCTCGTTATGGATTTTAATCTACTGAACTACTTAGGAACCAAATAGCTATAGTATGTCAGCAATGTCTCAAGAGCTGCACTGCCCTGAAGCCACACAACCTTTGTTTCTAAAATATACTCTATGGCCTCTGCATAGGTAGAAGGTGAGCTGCCATCTGCTTTTCCCTGGAGAGGAAACGCCCTTTAGACACACGCAGTTTTCTTCTAGAGTGGCTTCAAGTCAGCCTGTGTGCTGGGAGGCGCAGGCTTCCCTCAGGCTCCTGAGCACACTCAAGACTTCTGTGTTCCAGCTCCTCTTCTGTCAGGCTAGATCTCTGATTTTCTCAGCTTTGTAGTTGAAGAATTTCTAAATAAACAACTTAATGTTCCTGATGGAGACTGAGTCTGTGGCTCATGTCTGTTTGTTGTACAACTTGCTTAAAAAAAAAAAAAA